>ML821931.1:62376-73281 GCA_009831015.1 Picea engelmannii
CGAGGTTTATGCGCGACTGGTGCGACTGGTGCATGAGCCCAGTCAGGCCGAGTGTTGTAACCATGCTCTGATACCACTTTGTAACACACCCACTATCGTAATTTAAAAATTTTGGGGTTAATTTCCCATAAATGAGAAATCTCTAGGAACCTGCATTAGCGAAATGCCAATCCTTGGTTTAATATCGGGATTCGGGTTTACTAGTGTCAAAATTCATTCACCCCCAAGACTCGCGATCCTCCGAATTCCGACACGCTCCCTACGCATTAGCTCTCTTGGTTCAGCTCCCGGTCCATAGGTCCTGCTACCATATGTCTGCAGCTCTATATCTACCTATCGGGGTTTCGGGGTTTATGATGTCGCGATGCACAGGCCATCGCAAATTCCGATCCTCCGATCCCTGATGCCACTTGGCGTTGACTCACGGCCAAGCTGAATCTTCCGACACCTGTCCCTTGTTCTGCCGCCTATGGCCCACACTCCTTATGATGGCATGGAGTGACACCCGTCCTCCCCTGGAGTGCTATGGCTGTGGGACCGTCGCGTTTCGGGATTTCACGACTCCTACTGTCGTGAGTTTCTTGTCACCGAGAATCCCGAAATGCCGAACCCCGATCTCTTCAGGATCCTTGGACACACGTCCCTCAGGTTAACAGTTATGATCGCGTCTAGAAATCGCGGATCGCGATTTCCGTATGCAAGAGTTCCTTGCCTTTGGAAAACCCGATGCTCCAAATGCCGACTCACCCAGATCTCCTGCCACGCGTCCTACCAAGATCCATGGTTGAGATCCTTTTCTCGGGATATCGCGACTTATCCTGTCCCGGGTCTCTTGTCCTCGGAAATTCCGATTCCCCGATGTGTCAAACGCCGATGGCGCTTGATCTCTAACACCTGTCCTTTCGATGGACGGTCCAGATCTTATCACTGTTTCGAGACTTGAGTGGCCCCGATGCCTGGTACCCCGGATCTCCGAGATGGACGATCTCGTGGCACGTGTCCCTTTCCAACTGGATGGCTTATATTTTCTCTCGGGATTTCGAGACTTTCAAAGTCTTGTTTCCCTTGCTCTCAGGATCTCCGATTCCCCGATTCCCGACTCTTCGGGATCTCTTGCCACGTGTTCTGGCTGAGATCAATGGCTGAGATTCTCTGTCGGAGTTTTGAGGCTTAAGAGGTCTCGGTTATCTCGACCTGTAAAACCCCGATGCCTCCAAAATACCGATGACTCCTCAGAGTGTTGACACGTGTCCTCCTTACGGCTCCGTCCTCCTCCGCTACTATGCTGACAGCTAGCTCCCACTCATCGGGGTTTCGCGGATCGCGATTCCGTATGGAAAGAGTTCTTTGTATTCGAAAACTCCAATATGCCGAACCTCGACTATCTTAGATTCACGGACACGCGTCCCTCAAATGATGGACGGTCCTGATTGTATAAGAGAATCGCGTATCGCGATTTCCTTGTGCACGAATCCCTTGTCTCCGGGAACTCCGATTCCCCAATCTCTGACTCTTCGAGATCCTCTGCCACATGTCCCTACTGTTTGGACGGATCAGATCCCATCGGGAAATCGTGGATCGCAATTTCCTATTGCAACGGTTCTACACCCCTAATTCTCCGATGAGAGAAATCCCGAAGCCTCCCAGAACGCTGACACTTGTCCTGCCGAGATTAACGGCTAGGATTCATTCTCGGGATTTCGAGAACCACAAGGCCTCGATTATCAGACTCAACAAAACCCCGATGAATCTATTATCCCGACGACTTCTCCGGGATGTTAACACGTGTCCTTCCGAGATCAACGACTACGACTCTTTCTCTTCACATTAGGGTGTAACTCCCATGCAATTTCCCGAGATCTGACGGCTGTCGGGATTATGATTCTAGGATCCGACGATTCAGATCATTCCTCCTACACACTTCTCTACCAGAGGCTATACTCCGTGCAACTCTTCCCGATCCAACGGCTTACGGGATTTCTGCTCAAGATCYGGTGGCTCAGATCTCTTCCTYGCATGCCTACCCCTGCGCTTAACMYCTGCRCAGCTTCTCCRGATCCAACGRCTGAYGGGTAATGTGAACCGAGATCTAACGGTCCAGATTCATTCCTTTGGGTCTTGGGATTTACGATCCCAATTGCTCGTTGCTCACGATGAGAGAGGGAAAAGCATGTAACGCCTGCATTACTTTCGTCAATCTAATGGTCGTGAATGACTATGGTTCACCCGATGAGATCTCATCCGTCGACTTATCACTCCTCGCAACACTACTATCTTGGAACCTTAATAGAATCGTTCCTCCTCGTGCAGGATTAATAAGGCCTATGCATTTGAATCCTTGTTCTGGGTTCTTAGCGAACCTTTCCAAGGAGGAAATCTCTGTGAAGAGATTCCTACCGGGGCATTCTTGGAAGAAGGTAAAGGAAGACATCTTTCCAAGAACGATTGGGCATGATTAGATTCATTTATCAACGTAAGTCTTGCACGGTTTACTCGGTGTTAAGCTATATCAACTCACTCATATCAAACACTACGCGGACATTCTCATGCTAAAACCATTTACAATTTCATAGCACTATGAGCCACTAGCTACTCCTCATTATCAATTACTGCACAGATATTCTTACACAGGAAATATTTACAATTACACAAGTCTATGAACATATGTGACAGCATATAAATGTCAAATTCCAATATAAGCAAAATACTTATCAAATAACTTCAGCAATGGAAGCAACTACTGAGAGGGGTGCTCGTTTCCACCCAACCGTAGGCGTAGTGACTCCTAATGGATTTACCACTAGCCACCCCCGAGCTGAAACCACGATTTCCTGAGACCTACGTCTCTTTGTCTGCCAGTGTCCAGGAGCGAAGGTTGCAATCCTCCCTCCCTGCGATCACTCACTCTGCGTAAAATTGCCAGAGTTCCCCTCGCGTCTGCCCCCGTCAATCGTTCTAGCCATATGCCTTATCCTCTCGCGAGGTTGCGTGTGGCACGATTACCCCCGCGCTGGTCAGTCATGATGGCTCTACGGATAGGCGGTTCACCTCCCCATCCCTCATCAAGCCATCAACCTACCAGCCTGCAAGGCATTTATTTCAGGGCTAGCGAGTTGCTTTTGGTTCTCCGAGCCAGTGGATTCCAAATACGGTATTTTATTCTTGGTGGAAGTTAATGCCCCTTTTTCAAGGTGCCCTCCACCACCATCGTGGTCTCTTTTCCGCACATCCCCTCTCAGCAGTTCTGCAATAAATTCAAACTATCATTTACATTTATTGACCTCTTTCTACAGGTCCATTTACATCACATATTCATACTTATGAGTTTTGCCATAGTCCTTGGCCAGTTCAGTTATATTTACAATCTGGGGGAAACAGGGTGTTACAATGATGTACCCCTCCTTGCTCCTATATTCCTTTGAGAAAATTGTCGGGTTTTTTTTTCCTCAACCTTTAAGGATAATTGGTATTCCTCTTCCACGTTGTTAACCCTATGCATGCTCAATTCATCTTGAATATAAAATTTTAAAGAATTCACATACCTTGCAACCAATTTCTCATCATTTTCCTGGTAATCCACACAAATGGACAACTGATAAAACTCATTTGTGAGTTCCTCCATGGTGGACATGTTTTTCTTCAAGTTCTGAAATATATGAAAAAGGGTCTTGGCATAGTCGAAATATAAAACTCATTTGTGATCCCACCAGATCTTGGTGTGACCCTTCAACTTGGTGCATGCAATTTTCACCTTCTTTTCCTCTGTCATAGGCTTCCATTCAAAAAGCGTTTCCATGGCGTTCAACCAATCTATTAACTCCTCTTATTTAAGACTCCCTGCATATTCTGAAACTTTCATTTTGATCTCATCGTTTCTCCCTTCTAGAGCCATCAACATCTTTTGTTCAAAATTCATTCACTCTAATTGTTCTTCTTCATGTTCTATATGTTGATCTAAATCTCCTTGGTCTATCTCTTCATCAGACACTTCTCATTGTATTATTCTCTGACTAGCCAACACTTTTGTAATATCTTCTACTTTCCTTTGGAGGTTTTGCATATCTCTACACATATGATCAAGACCTACTCTTCCTCTTCCTCTATCAACCATCTTCCTGCTTTGATACTAGATGTTGTAGCCAATACAGTTTGAGTGATTCACGAGATCTAAAAGTCATGCAAACAAATGAGAATGGAAAATAACTCTATTTATTCCTTCTCCATCCTAACTATTACAGTGTAAGTTCAACCCCTTATAACTACTATCTGATATTTTCAAAAACCGTTAATTTTAAAATATATATATATTTTAGAAAAAACAACCAATTTTAGAAAATTTTGTCATGACTATAAAATTGATCAATAACTAAAAGCTAACGAGAGTGCCACTAATTTTCAACTCACTTTTGTGATTAGGTGCATAAAATAAGAGATAATTGATAGTTACTAATTTTAAAATTCCTGAAAAAACACTAAAACCCTAATTTGAGGCCTTATATGAAGGAATTTGGCCCTAGAAAAGTGTTGAAACGATGTATTATCTAAAGGATTGGATCGACACAACAATGAACTCTTGGAGACATAACTCCCTGTAAAATTTTATCCCAAACAAATAACTAATTCAAAAGTTATGATCCTCGAAAATCCATGCGTCATAAGTGATGGAGCGGTGCATGTGTGAGGATAAGAGGGAGTTAATGCACGTTAATTGAGATAATGGTGAGTGAAGTGAGGGAAAGAATAAGTGAAGTGAGTTGAGTGTTTAGTTAACTAAAACATGTCAACACAAGCATATTATGCATAGGAATTCACCCTATTTTTTGGGATTTCCCTATTTTGTTTTTAGGGATTTCCTTAATTTTTAGGGAATTAGTGTTTAAAAGAAAATGACTTCTAAATTTTAGGAAGTTGTAAAAAATGCTCAGGAGGAGAGCACCACATGTCAACAGTCTAAAAATAGACATTGCTAAAAATAGAATTTGTTTGCATGTCAATGGTATCATACTCATTTTCAGTTTTCCAAGAGGCTTCCAAATATGCAATCATAATTCACATGCAAGCCCTAATGTTAAACTAGCTAAAAATAGAAATATGTGACAAATCATCCTGAAAAAGGTTTAAAAGACTCAAGAATCCATACCATGTGCTTAGAATTTAAATCAGGGGCTTGTTGCTAAATCTACTAAAAATAGAAAGTTCCTCCATGTCTCTCGGAAAAGTGTCATCGGGCCTAGAATCACACAAGGACCATCCTTGTAGACTCAAAATTGGTCCAAATTGACAAGTGATCCATTCAAACCATGTCTCCTAAAAAGTAGGGACACTTGTTGTATGTAAACATCTCTCTCAAATGCATGAGAAACCAAGCTAACTCTAACTCTAAACAAAAAAACCATGTACCAATCATATACTTATGCTAAACTTTGGGAGAATCTCATAAAGCTAGCCAAAATAGTGCATGCTTGACCTTAACCCTAAAGATTTCCAAAGGTGAAAATTCTTGGATACTATTTTAAATTTCAAAACCTATTTTCATTTAAATAAACTAATACTCTTTCCCTATATTATACTTATATCTTATATTATTGGACATCTTATACATTTACAAATTTCCAACTCTAAAACCTATCACTTTGCTATTTCATAGATTTTAAACCTGTGATCTGTATTAGTAGATGAAAAGTCTGAGTACAAAGAGTATTACTGTATCCAGAATCGAACCCCTTGGTTCATCTCCTATCCTAAGATTTATAGCATTACAAAACAGTTCTGAGATCCTAAAAACAAGGATCAGATATACTAAAAATAGTAAGTCAAAATTCAGTTGCAAAAGAAGTGGGATGCTTCCCCAAAATGAGGCAAATCCCAAATTTCTCTCTGTTGATTGTTGGTGAAGTGTAGAACAGCCTCCCAAGGCTACATGATGACTTTCAAATAGAGACTAAGTCGAATTTGCTGATGTGGCTAGGTGTCCCGCTTTTCTGCCTTTGTTAAAGACATCAAAAACCTTTGAAACACCTCCTTTCTCCACCATTTGTCAAAAATAACTGTTGTGCTAGACTTGATAATTCACCACATGTCTATTCCAAGAGGTTTCATTGCATTATGATTCGAAAATTTCTGATCTGGGCAAAAATTCACTCATTCTGGCAATTACAGGCTTTCAGTGGTTGTCCGGGAAGATTTCTGGGTGAGTTATCCACCGAAAGCGCAGCTTTCAGTGGTTAATGAACAGTTGTCTTGTTTGCTTAAACCACCGAAAGTCAGAATTTTCAGCAAAAAATGCCTTTGGGAAAAATCAATTTTCTCAGTCGTGGAATGTCCATTTTCCACGTTCAAATAGTCGATTTTTAACTACAGATCATAAGATTTCCAATGGTGTAATCAGATTTGGATTTGGAGCTAGGTAAGCTATTAAAATGTTCCCTACAAGATTTAGGCATCTTTCCTTCAAAAATGATGGTGTGTTTTTGAGTGCTAACACCATCCACCAAGCAGGGAAATAACTGTGTTTTTCTGGTTGTTGATCAGTTTAATAAGATGGCGATTATTTTCTCCTACAATAAGAGAAACACAGTAGAGGTCACTACCAAGATCTTATTTGAACAAGTCTGGGTACATTTTAGAATCCTACAAACCATTTTCTCATATAGGGACAATTGATTTCTTAGAAAATTCTGGTTGAGCCTCTAGTCATTGCTGGACACAAATCTCAACAAATCCACAACCTTCCAAACCCAAACAGATGGCCAAACCAAGGTCACAAATCGAATGATATTTCATATCCTACACAAGTATAATTCTAAGCACCCTCACACAGGGGATGAGATTCTTCCCTATGTCCAACATAGCTACAACCAAGCCCTGCATAGCTCAAGTGGCCACAACCTCTTTCAGGTGGGGTTGGGATTCCAACCATTGGGTCCCATATATGTTGCACTACCTCTTACGGTCACCTTGGATGACTCATATCCTACTCTAATTGAAGCTGACAAAACCACATAGTTCATTGAGAAGATCTAACACATCTGCCAATGAGTTTAGGATATCCTAGAGAAGTCCAATGACAAGTACAAGAAGCTTTGTGATCAACACCGAGTGCCACATAAGTTTCAGGTGGGTGACAAAGTTTGGTTGCATTTGCAGAAAGAACACCTTAATGGACCCCATAGGAATCTTCTCCCACTCCGTTATGGGTCATACACCATCACCAAGGCTATGGGTGATAATTCTTTTGAGCTCAACATTCCTCCTTTCCTTGGTTTGCACCCAATGTTCAACGTGGATCTCCTTCAACCTTATTTCCCACCATTATTAGACACCTCTGAGATAAAAAAAAAAAAACTGAAACAAATGGAGCTCAACCTCAACTACATACAATAGGAATCCAATGATCATATTGTGGAAAAATAGGTCAAGGGAACTCGCCAACAAAGGATAAATATTTATCGAGTTGTAAAAGAAGGGAAACTCCTACACCAAGGGAAGTGGCTCACTCAGGGCCAAATTCAATAAAAATTTTGTCATCTAATGGGGGAACTCAACGCAATGGACACCATTGTTTCCTAAGGGGGTAGGATTGATCCATATGGATTTCGGTGGCCTCCCACCTATTCCAACTGGCTCATTTTGGCATTTTTCTAGTTTGACAATTTTTTCCTAGTTTTCGGGTCCCTAACTTCTGGGGCCGTTTTGAGGCCCTAAATAATATTTTTAGGGCTTGCTACCATCAAAATGAGTAGGGATCACCACACACAACATGTGTATTCCTTTTATAGTCCCTTCCAATGGGCTATCATGCGCCTAAAATAAATATCGTACGCAAAAGTTACGACCCCAGGAAGTTGATGTACTAACTTACCCGAACGGGGCCCAAATGACTTTTGGTGCTTCAACTCTTAGGGTTAGGTTTTTGGATGTCTATGGTTTTTGACATTCCTGTTTATTGTAAAAATTCATTGAGATCCTCATTGTAATCATATTCTTGCGAATGACCACAACCGTCACATCTCTTCTGAAAGATAATCCGCCACCATTCTAACAAGCTTGTTTGCCGCTGCATTTTACAATTTCATCTTATTTCCTTATTGAATAGAAACCATCTTGACTGTATATATGTTATTTTGTCTTAAGAATCTTTTGATAATAATCTGTATTCATTTTTTTCTGCTCATAAAATCCATATCATCGGGCCTTTCAACTTACCCTTGATGCTTTATTCCAAACCTCCAAAGTACGGAAGTTCCAGACTCCTGAAGGATAGACCCTCACACATGGTGATGTACTAGACACAAAGGAAAGTACAGGTGGGTCCCAAATACTCCTCCCGCGAAATGAAAAAAATCGGCAAGTTTCATAGGTGATAAACGACAAGGAAGAAATGACACGTGGCACCTACAGTGGGTCACACTTGTCACATCAAACATGGTTCCATGTCACCTTGGTTGATGTCAGCATGCCATGTCACCCTGGAATCATAGCCTTCCAAGCCCTTTCGATATCATGGTAAATGTGTGACCATGTAACCCCTTCATCTACGACCTTCGTTGCTTCATAACTTCGGTGTTTGGGGGATCTGTGGTGTGACTTCCTCCTTACTCCCGGAGTGGTCAGTTATGGGTTGACAATGATCTAGATCCAATGGCTAGGGTAGATCCTGAAGGGTTCCTAGATCTACAGTCCTCATCACTTCGCAGCTTTGACCTTCAGATATTTTGACATCATGGTTGTTGCGCTCTCCCGAAGCAAGACTTCGTTGAAGTACCATACACGGGTCCCTCCACTGTTTGATCAGACGATTAATAGGGGTTCTTAATGGGCTCTCTAGATTCACACCTCTCATCACTTCGTAACTATAGCATTTGGGGAGTTTGGTGCTATCACATCTCCATTATCCTAAAGTAGGACTTCGCCAGACTTACCTCGACGTAGATCCAGTGGCCAAGGGGACTCCCAAATACCCTCATATCTCTGGCTCACGTTACTTCGTGATTGATGAATAGATCAAGTTTTAATGGTGGGGCATGTCTATCCATGACTATTAGGGAGACCTCCAGGCATCGATCAACCTTATGGGTAACCATAAACATTAGTTTCCTTCAGCCCATTTACAAATGGTGAGGTCTAAACATTTCAAAGATATGAACTCTCGGAGTTCCGAAGCCACAAGGGGTTAGCTCCTTTCAGGCCTAGTGCAGGATTCCCATAACTTGGTCACATGGGTCCTTCGAAAACTCTAGTGGGATATGAGCTAATCTATTAGCTGTGAATTGGTTAAGGAAACGATCATGAACCCTTAATAACAGGAGTGAAAGGTATGAAGGAGGTTCCCTCCTTCCATAGATTTTGAACTTAGTATTCCCATGGAGGTAGATTCTAGAGGTCGATAGGACTTAAGCATCCCTGTAAATCCTTCCTCGACACTATTCCAGACTTACATCCCATAGCTCTCTAGATGCTAAGATGAGACAAGAAGAAGACCATTCAAAAGCATGGGCTCATAGAGAGACAATAAATATTTCTACCTTAGTCATTCCATACAGAACTTAGTCATAGACATATAAATATATTCAATCATAATTTCTATTTCAATACACAGAGTATGAAAGTACTTATCAGAACACCAGAATTCGTGAAGTGACTGCTGAAAGGGGTTCCTATTTCCACCCAACCATAGGCACAGCCACTCTGGAATGGATTTTATGCTAGCCACCATCAAGCTATACCATGACGCTCTCAGAGAGACTCATTCTTCTTGCTCAGCAATAGTTAGGGATGAAGGTTACTCTCCTCTTCCCACGGGATATTGGAAAGAGGTTTTCTATGTACCAAGAAAGGGGGTTTGCATGAGTACTTCCACATTCACTCGTCAACCCCGTTTATCATCTTGAAATGAAAACCTTTCCAAAAAATTATTGCACCCAAAACGATCTTATTTCCCAGTTCTTTCTCGAACCAGAGAGATGCAAGCTCTCTTTTCTCTTCTTGAGATTGGTCTTTCAACTCTTCTCTCACACATCGATCTGCCTCTTCCCATGAATTACCTCTTTTATTTCATTCCTCATCAAGGTTGTGTGGGTCCAAATCTCCATCTCATGGTTAGGTCTGGAGTTATTGCAGATGGGTAATTTTCCCTATCTCCTCATTAACTCTTTAGGTGGACTCTTCGAGCTACTAGTCTGACTGGTAATTCATTTCTGGGTCAAAGCACTGTTCTGGGTCTGATCCATTAAATCCAGTAAGGTACGGGTTTTGTGGGGGGGGCATCATCTCAACCATTTCAGGTTCCCCTCACCATCTCTCTCATAGCACCATGGTCTATCTTGGAAAAACCACCTCTAAACAGTTATGCAAAACTATCCATTTTCTATTAATAACAAAAAATGCATCCATTGACCTTTTATAAGAAAAAGGTTCATCAAATCTAGCATTCACAAATTTCTAGCCTGCCATAGTCTCTTGTCTAGTTATAGTTATATTTACAAATTGGGGGAAATAAGGGTATTGCAAAACTGTAAAGAGAAGGTAGTGGAGTAGATCTCAGAAATGAAAGAAATACCTAAACATAATGTTCCTTTGACTAGATCCTCAGCCATGAAGTTGAAAACTCAAGAGGAACCTCCAGAAAAAACCCAGCCAACATAAAACAAGGATGATGAGGGACAACATACTTTCAAGAGGTTAAGGAAACAATTGAGAGAAGCACAATATATGATAATCCAATAAAGGGAGGAGAATATAAAAGGAAAGGAGAAATGTAAAGAAGTCCTTGATGACTGTGAGCCTCCAATAGACAATGCCATATTCATGGTGAAAAGAAATCTGACTCTACATAAACAACTTAAGAACATATATAATAAAAATCAGATTTTGAGAAAGGAGAATAGATCCCTCAAACAAATCTTG
>ML821932.1:0-30106 GCA_009831015.1 Picea engelmannii
ATTATGCATGCAGAACAAACAATTCCCAAATCACAATTGCATATCAAGTTACATTACACATGGGGTGATGATACTGGTGAAAAAACATGTACCAATTTTGGACCACATGCATATCGAAGAAAAGAATGTTGAACTGGTGCTTGCCAATTTTTTTTCCCATGGAACAAAAGTTGCAATACTAAATCTGTACGTTGCTCCCCATGCAACATTCTCCAACATAGTAAATTTTATTTCCAATGCATTGGACCATTTCCATCTGAACGGATCCATTGTACTTGTAGGAGACTTCAATATTGACCTGCTACAAAATACTTGCAGAACAAAAGAATTGCAAAACTACATGTGCAAATACAGTCCGCGGTTTCTTCTAAACAACACAACCCATATGCAAAACACACTTATTGACCATGTCTGGTCCAATGTGCCCATTTCTCAATACAATATGTTTGTCTTAGACACATACTGGTCTGATCACGATACAATTGGTATTGCACTTGAATTATGACATATACATCAAACTTATTGCAAACTCATATTTCTATGTTTCAAAGCATATATGTATCCCTGATTTCTACACATAGCGTTCTGGTGAGCATATAGACGATATTCTACTCTAATTATAAAATATACATTGTGCAAAAAAAGAAAAAAATAAGGTACATCCTCAAAAAAACTATTTGTGACTCTATTCATCTTATTCAATTTTTTTTTTTTTGTATATATGTACATAGTAGTTGCCTTTTTCTTAACATCCGAGCTTATGTTCATATCCCTTTTGTTTTGTACTTTTGATAGAAACAGAAAGGAAAACTAGAAGGCGTAAATAACTCCTACCCAGAGATGTACACAAATCAATGCAAAGGTGCATTCTTTTTCTGCCTGTGTTCCATAGTAAACAATTTTTCCTTTACTTTCTCTGAATTTGTCAAACTTGTTTGCAGGTATGTTTTTTTTTTCTTTTTCTTGCATCGAGAAGCCACTACGTTGCACGTCCGCCATCCAGCAGAACTGCAATGTTGAGACAACCAGCCCGCAAGTCCATTTGTCAATATGTATATCGCCAAACTATAATTGTTATTTGTAGGACACAGAACATTAGAGGCACAGTGTGCAGCTCGCAAGTGAATGATCCAAATAAGTGGCTAAGTATGGAATAAGGGATCTGAGCATCATAAGCAATTTGTAGGGCACCGGACAATAGATACCCGTTTCTAACCCCGCCAACCCGACAACGCGCGATGCACAAATTGTACATGCTCTATAAATTCTCAGCCACCCGGCAAGTCCGCTTGTCAATTTGTATATCGCAGAATTGTATGTGCATTTTGTAAAACACGGAACAATAGAGGCCTATTTTTTGACCCCTCCCATCTGAGAACCCGCAAGTATGGAATGCGATATCAGTACACGATCTATAAAATCTCATGTCCATACTTTATAAAGGCACATATTTACTTTTTCCTTGTTTCTACACACACTGATCTGGTAATCACAGACTTGGTGTTGCACGTGAATTATGAAATGTGCAGTGGGAGTCGGATGGAGCCCTTTGCTTTGCTTACGCAATTTTGAACTTTCCAGCCCGAGAACCCAATTTCTATATGGCATAAATCGACCCAATGTACAACCCGCAAATATGTATTGCTCGTTTGTGGGAGCCCACCAGCCCTGGAGTAGAATGTTGAGCCAGTCACCTCGCAAATTCGCTTCTCAATTTATTATAATAAGATATTTGCAAGGCACTGAACAATAGAGCGTCGTTTTTGACCCCACCAGCCCGACAACCCACGATCCAGAAACTGTAGATGGTCTATCAAATCTCGGCCAGCCCGCAAGTCCGCTTCTCAATTTGTATATTGCAGAACTTTGTGTACTACTTGTACAACACCGAACAATAGAGGCCTTCTTTTGAACCCACCCGCCTAAGAACTTGCGATCCCGAACCATGCACTTTCAGACTTGGTCATTCCTTCATTGCTTTCTCTTCCCCGTGGTCGTTACCTTCACACGCGTGCATGATAAAAAATACTATTTATATATATATGTGTGTGTGTGTGTGTGTGTGTGTGTGTGTGTGTGTGTATGTCTTCTTTATAAATCTTTAATGCTAACAAGTCATCGTGCATATACCATCTAAGTTGTCATTGATGCGTGCAAGGCTCGAGAATTTTTTCCATTAATGCAAATTTTGCGAAGCATTTTCTTCTTCCTTCCCAGTTTTAATTTCAAATGCCATGGAATGTCATTCACATGCCGCCAACTTGCTTCCTTCACGAAACCTCCAATCGCTTCTCAGTCTTAATTTCAAATACCATGCAATGTCATTCGCATGCCCAACTTGGTCCATTCACGAAACCTCCTATCCTTAAATGTTCTTCGTCGTAACCCTCACTTTCGCACTTCTAAGTTTTCAATAACTACGCTTTACTTCTAACATGTCACCATACAACACGCATAGATATTGTCATTAACGAGGAGATTTTCCATTCGCATGCATTGAAGCAATGTTTGCGGGGGGTTATATTGTCCCCTCCATTTATTCATTTCAAACAACATCTGGAGCCATCCAACCTTTGATAAACTACTTCCAACAACTCCACAACAGTTTTGTAGAGATACAGTGAACATCTTCCTCAAGAGCTTCCCGTGTAGAAGAACAAAAAAAGAATTGTAGGGGAGGCGGAGCAGCCTGAAATTTACCATCAAAACATGGGTCTTGACGCTGATATGGAAAGCATATTCTGCAACCTTGATCAGCCCACACACACAATTCAACATGCATGCTCAATGGACATGGTTGGTACCAAAATTTTTGATGAAGATGAATCCTTCGTATTCCAGAGCGTTGTTTTTGAAACCGAATCAAAAAAATTAATCATTGAAAAAAGAGATGTAAAAAATAAGAAAAGAAAACATCATTCAGAACTTGACCTTGCCAATGAACACACATCCAAAATATTTGAACTTCACAGGGCAATCGAATATGCTCTTCATGATTCCGTTGGATTCATTGAAGCCGAAAATGCCAGACTAAAGAACCAGATTAAGGAATTAGAGGAAGCTTTGTTTGCTATGCCATTGCTTGGCAGTTCCTTGGAAATAGCCATGCCTGCGACTACGTGCACCCCTGCAACAAATCTAAAAGGGTCCTCCATCTTCCTCATATCTTGTAGAAGATATGTCGAGAAAAATATCAACAAAAGAATAGAACTGATTGCCAAGGCCTAGGAAACATCACAGAATATGGATTCCCTGGGGAACATGGCACATAACTTTCTCCTACTTCTGCAGACAGATTTAAAGAATGAAGAAACTTTCTATGTGCACTCGGTCATCCCTTTCACCTTTCATGCCAACAACATGCTAGAGATGAGAAGAAGAAAACATGATCTCCTGTCCAAAAAAAGGCTCACTCAATTAGAAGCATGTTGGAAACTGAAAGTTAAGAACCTGCACCTAATTGTGCAATCCTGTCAGCAAGCAATATCAAAGAAAGAAACATTATTCACAAACCTCACCAAAATAGACTTAGTAGGAAAGAAAAACGGCTTCCAGGACCCCATCTTAATCCTCAACTCGTTGACTTTAACCAAGCAACATTTTGATCAACAAGTTGATAATTTGAAGGCCTTGTCTTTAGAAATTTTTTATAGAGTTGTTGAATATGATGAAGAAGAGGTGGACAAATAGCTAGTCGGGTATTCTCTACAGAATGGAGACATTCATGAAGGTCTGTGTAAACTTTCAATTGATCTAAGCGAATTAGAAAATGAATTTTTCAACATTCGAATCCGCAATGACATCAACGTTGCCCCCTTAAGAAGCTATATTGAAGAGAACTTGAAGTGGATCAACCACAAAATCCAATAGGAAAATGCATAAATCCTCTGTGTATCAATCCAGTTATTGAATCGAGCTGCCCACAAAAACCAGCAGGGAAAGGCATGACCAACCAAACACAAAAATTACTTATACGTACCATCCTTGTAAGTGTATAGTGATAGTCCTTTCTTTATCAATCCAATTATTCCTTTTCTGAGTAGAAATCTATAGGCAAAAACTGATCTTCACATTTCTACCTTTCAGGTATTACATTCTAGCGTGTCCAACTTCTTTCCACACTCATTTTTCTTGTACATATTTCTGTTATGGTTCGCGGGAGCCCCAATCCCAGTCTATATGAAAAACACATTTACATTTTCATGGATATGTAACAAACTATTATTTTTTTCATATATTCCAAATAAAACTATTCTTTTGTCTCCTTATATATTTATGTCTTCCTGGATTTTTTATCTTCAACTATGATGAATGTGAAGTCATTCTATTTATTTTATCTCTATTCTCTTTTTTTCTTTTTCAAAATAAAGTATGACATAAATCACTCACTCAAATTCGACATATCATATTTCACACATATATATGTGTCTTTAAATTTCCAGGAATATGTAACACGTTTCATTTTTTTCCAATTTTCAGCCCGCCAGCTCGACAATCCGTGCTCCAAAAAATGCCTAAGTATGTAATCTGGGCTCCGTCACACTACATAGAATGAGGGCTCCATACATGATCTATAAAATTACATATTTCATATGTATAAAAGTAAATATCTACTTTAAAAAATTACGTTTTTTCTATGTAAAATTTATGCTCTCCAGGAAACTATAGTTTGATACATTCCAATTTCTTGTATCCACGAGCCCCTGTTTTAAAGAAAACTAATTCGAGAATGCTATTTATTTGGTCCTCCTATCCACCACCCTGTGTAACAGACATTGGTACTATATTTTTTGTACATTTGCCCACCACCGTGTGTAAAACCTATGTAAAGAAAAGTAATTCCCGGATGTTAAATTTTTGGGACACGAGCCCCTTGAAATTCAAATAGTCCACAGGTCCCATTATCAATTTGTACATCACAGAACTCTCGGTGCTATTTGAAGGTCATGGAACAACATAAACCCTCTTTTCAGGTCCCCAACCCGAGAACCCGCGATCCAAAAACTGGCTAAGTATGGAATGAGGGTTCCGTCTATGCTCTAATTCGGGAAGGCTAGTTTTCCTCCTACTTTTCTGTGTTCCTAGATTTTTCATTTTCAGAATGAACTATGACATAAATCACTTACTCAAATTTCAGATATCAGATTTCACTTATATATATATATATATATATATATATATGTTTCTTTAAATTTTCAGCAATATGTAACACGTTTAATTATTTTTTTATATAAATGTCGTAAAATTGTGTTCACTACTTTCTTTCTACTCAAACGTAAAGAGACTGTCATTTCTTGCATCTTTGCAACATGTTCTGCACAATGTTTGTCACAAAGGTCCTTAAAATTAAAATAGTCCGCAAGCCCGCTTCTCAATTTGTACACCGCGTATCTCTGCCTACTCTTTGTAGGACATGGAATGAGGGCTCCGTCATTGTTCTATAAAATCTCATCCCCATACTTTATGAAAGTACATATTTCGTATCTATAAAAGTAAATGTCTACTTTAAAAAATTATGTTTTTGCTATGTATAGTTTATGGTCTGCAAGAAACTATAATTTCATAAATTTCAATTTCTTGTGTCGAGAAGCCCCTGTTTTAAAGAAAACTAATTCGGGAATGCTATTTATTTCGTTCTTCTGCCCACCGCCCTATGTAAAGACACTGGTAATATACTTTTTTCCCTCTTTTACACCTACATATGTAAAACCTAGGTAAAGAAAACTAATTCGCGAATGCTGAATTTTTGGGACACAAGCTCCTTAAAATTCAAATACTCCGCAAGTCCGATTCTCAATTTGTATATCGCGGAACTGCTGGTGCTATTTGTAGGACACGGAAGCACAGAAGCGCATTTTTCAAGTCCCCAGCTCGAGAACCCGCGATCCAAAGAATTCCTAAGTCGAGAAGCCGCTTTTTTAAAGAAAACTAATTCGGGAATCATATTTGTTTCATACTTTTCTCCACCAGCCTATGTAACAGACATCAATACTATTTTTTTTTTTTTACTCCAGCATCATATGTAAAAAGGAAAACTAATTCGGGAATGCTAAACGTGTTCAACATGAGCGCCTTCAATTTCAAATAGTCCACAAGTCCGTTTGTCAATTTGTATATCGCGGAACTCTACGGACTATTTGTAGGCCACGGAACAACAAAAGCCCAATTTTCAGCCCACCAGACCGAGAACCCGCCATTCAAAAATTCTAGTCCTCAAAGAAGCATGCTAATTTGTATATTGCGGAAATCTCGGTGGTATTTGTAGGCCACGGAACAACAGAAGCCCAATTTTCAGCCCGCAATCCTGACAACCCGAAATGAAGCTTCCGTGCATGCTCTATATATCTACTTCATCAAATTACATATTTGATTTTTGTAGGCCACAGAACAACAGAAGGCCAATTTTCAGCCCCCTAGCCCGAGAACCCACGATCCAAAATTTCAAATATTCCGCAAGACCGCTTGTCAATTTGTATATCGCGGAACTCCCAGTGCTATTTGTAGGCCACGAAACAACATAAAACCAATTTTCATCCCGAGAACCTGAGAACCCGCGATCCAAAAATTCAAATAGTCCGCAAGATCGCTTCTCAATTTGTATTTCGTGGAACTCTCGGTGCTATTTGTAGGCGACGAAACAACAGTAGCCCAATTTTCAGCCCACCACCTCGACAACCCGGAATGAAGCTCCGGTGCCTTTGTTTTAAAGAAAACTAATTCGATATTGGTAGTCTTTTTATGCTTTTGTCCATGAACCTATAGGAGCACAATTTTCAGCATGCCAACCCGACAACCACAATGGTCTATATATCTACTTAATCAAATTACATATTTGGTATCTAGCAGCTCTTCTTTGTAACATACATATGCCCTTAAATATCAAATAGTCCACAACTTCAATTGTCAAATTGTATGTCGTTGAACTCTGAGTGCAATTTGTAGGCCACAAAACAACAAAGCCCAAATTTCAGCGCACTAGCGCGTTACTACTATTTCTGTGTATTTTTTTCACGACCGTATACAAAGAATATCTAAGGAATAGTCCTGCCCATGTGTCTGTACTCCTTCATATCTATTCCCTTTTCCGTGGATGGGTTGCTAGTACAACACACGCGTCGAGCAGAGCATCTAGGAGCGATACTCCGTGGCACCGATGATGTGACGACCACGTGCCACTCACTTCCAACTGCCTAATCAGTTCAAGTTCATCTCGCTTGAGGCATGGCGCCATTACTCTTAGTGCACCATGCTCTTCCTTCACATCCTTTCGACAGACCAACACCCTCGTTGCGCCTTTACTCTGCACATGCGACAATTTATGGAACCTCACTAGCTACCCGATGTATTTCAATTTCTCCAGCGGGTCTAGATGGATCATTATTTCCTGCTTTTTCTTCTCAGAGCTCCGCTTCCTGCCTAGCCTTTCCCTGCTCTGTTCCTGCTGTGTTTTCTCTCTTCCACTGTCCTGGAGATGCCCCGGCTACGAAGGAAGTCCAAAGGCTGACCAACTTGCCAGCCAAATCAACCTCGCCTGGTCCTGCGTCCCTCACCTACTGATGTAGACCACTATCCCTCCTGAGGGCTGTGCGACCTCTCGGTCAGGATCTTCTAGTTAGGGAGCCGAAATGGCTCTTCTGGTTCCAAACTAGAACCCTTCGAAAACAAACACACACACAGGTCCCCCACAAATGCTTAGTTGGCTTTTCCAAGCACCAAGCGTGAGCTCCCACAACACATGACCAAGAGCTGTGACCTTGCGCTAATCCAAAAAGGATGTTTATCAGGGACCGAAACTTCACAAGTCAAGCATCCCGTCCCTTTGTCCTTCGAACCCCCAGTTTCCGAAATGCCGAAATATCGTGGACCAGGACTTCACAAGTCAAGCATCCCGTTCCTTCATCCTTCGAGCCCCCGGTTGCCGAAATGCCGAAAAGTCTCAGCACCTATTCCTTCGGGTTTTCACGTTTCGCGAAATCAGAATGCAAGGGATATCTCTATTCCTTGGAATCCCCGGTTGTCGAAATGTCGAAATGCCTCAGTGCCTATTCTTTCGGGTTTTCACGTTTCACGAAATCTGGGTGCAAGGGATATCTCTGCTCCTTGGAATCCTTGGTTGCCGAAATGCCGAAAAGGGCTTAACGGCTCTGGCTCATACTATTCCTCTGAAGGCTTTCGAGGTTTCGTGATTTCACGAGTCAGGACTCCACGTCTCCCGACTCCTGGCCTCTCGAACACCTGGGTCCCAAAATGATGAAATGACGGTCAACGACAAAGCGCTACCGACTTTCGCTATTCAGGAAATCACGATGTAAGCATTCCCTTGCTCCCCTATCTTTCGAATTCCCGGTCGCCGAAATATCGAAATGTCCCGACGCCTATTCTTTTGGGGTTTCGTGATTCGGGGAATCGCGATGCAAGGGCCCCACTCCTCTGTCTTTCAGATCTCTGGTTATCGAAATACCAAAATGTTTTGGTGTTCGTTCGTTCGGGGCTTCGCGATTCAGGGAATTGTGATGCAAGGGTCCCGCTCCCCTGTCTTTTGGATTCCCGGTTGCCGAAATACTAAAATGCTGAAATGTCGAAAGCTCGAGGCGCTTGATCAATGACTCACAACACCCTCCATATCTACGGTCATATCTCTTCCCCGTCATTGACCTCCTCACAACTCCACTTGATCCAACGGTTTGCGGTATTTCGCGACTCTCCTCGAGAGTTCTCCACCGTCCGTTAAGATCTTCAAGACCTCCTCTCCTGGATCTACGCAACGTTAAAGCCTGCACTTCTCCCTCAAATCGAACGGTCTGCAAAATATTTCACCGCGATCTAATGCTCGACGACGTTATTCCTCCTGAGATTTTACTCACTTCAGACTTAGAAGATTTTCTAAGTCTTCGAAGACTCGGTCTTCATTCCTTCCAAGGAATGAGTTCCTGGATCTCGATAACACCTTTCAAAGCGTTATCCCTCTTGAGCTTTGTCCGGTTCAGACTTTGATTTCCCGCGCACTCCTTGCGTCTGAGGAATCTCGATAACTTAGATCCACGGTATTTGTCATAGAGAAATTCCTCCTGATCTCCTTACGTTCCTCTCTGGCTCGATGCACACCTTGCAGAGCTTCCAATGAAGAGAAACAATTGAAACTGGAAAAACTCACAGTTCCATCCCCTTGTTCATGTAAACAGAAAAGACAGGAAAATGCACACAGTCCACAGACCATACATTTGGATCAATTTTCCATTTTGTTATATTCACAAGTTCCCAATGGCTACAAAATACATTCAAAATTACAGTAATTCAAAAAAACTGAGATCTCCTGCTAACTCGCAGTTCTCTCTTACAACTAATTTATCTCTATATTCCAGCTCTCTCTAAGTAGTTGTACAAACTTCTACATAACTTAAAAATGTTTCTAGGTTTTCCCTTGGCTACTTTCCTACTCTAACATTCATCCTACGCTATCTTAGTTCAGTCGCATTCCAGAGTCGAAGTGGAAACTCCTGGTCTGTTTACAATTTCAAAAATTTACCCCAAAGGGTAAAATTCGGCACCGGTTCAAGCGTGCCTCCAAATGTGAATTATGACACTGAGTGGAGGCGGATTCCGATATCGGTTGTAACTACTCACGTTGGAGTTCTGGAAGAACTCTCATGTGTTGAGTGGTCCCGCCTCTGTGCGCTTGCCAACGATGCTCCTACATCATACTCCCCTTGACAAAAATTCATGTACTCCTGTCCATGAGCTCCTCTACTGAATTTCCCTACTTCCAGATAGTAGCTTTGTTTTCCCAACTGGAATCCTCCATTGGGTGTCCCTTCCATTTGACCAGATATTCAAGATAAGTCTTCCTCCTGGTCTTCTTGCCAATCCTTTGATCCAAAATTTTCTCCATCTGTAGCTTCTCTGCCATAGGCATTTGCTTCTCCCACTGAATCTTCCCTTGATCTTCTGATCCTTTTGTGTCATCTTTCCTGTAAGGGTACAGGTTTGAGGCATTGAATATGGGTGAAATGCCCACACCATCTGGCAGCTCGATCTCATAGGCGTTTGCATCAAACTTCCTCAAGATCTTACATGGTCCTATCTTTTTCATCTTCAACTTGTTATATGTTCCCCTAGGGAACCTTTCCTTTCTAAGATGTGCTAAAACCTGATCTCCCACTTCAAATTGAAGTTCCCTACGATGTTGATCAACTCTGTGTTTTTATTTCTGATTAGAACTCTATAATTGTTCTTTGATCCGACTATGGAGTCTCTTCATTTTAGCAGCAAAATCCTCTGCTCCAACGCTTCTGATCTCTCCTTGTTCCAAGTCCCTTAACTTAGACACTCCCCTAGGTTGCATTCCATAGAGTATTTCGAATGGGCTCCTTCCAGTGCTTCTGTTTGGTGAGTCATTGTATGCAAATTCTGCTTGTGGCATAATTCGATCCCACTGGTTATGGTATTCAATAACTAGACTCCTTAATATATTCCCCAAACTTCTATTTACCACCTCAGTCTGCCCATCCGTCTAAGGGTGATAAGCTGAACTGAAGGACAAAGCTGTCCCCATCTTCTTCCACAACGTCCTCCAAAAGTGACCAACAAATTTTGTGTCTCTGTCTGAGACAATGCTCCTGGGTAGACCGTGAAGTCTCACAACTTCTCTGAAAAATAGATTTTCACATGTGTTGCATCACTAGTCTTCTGGCATGGGATGAAATGTGCCATCTTTGAAAATCTATCCACCATCACAAATATGGAATCAAATCCTCTTTGTGTTCTTGGCAATCCCAAAACAAAATCCATGCTTATTGCATCCCAAGGCCTCTCTGGTATTGGAAATGGTTGATACAATCCAGTGTTCTGTCTTTTCCCCTTTGCATGTTGGCAGATCTTACATTTGTTCACAAAATTTATCACCTCTGTTCTCATACCTGGCCAATAGTATGAATTTCTCAACTGTGTAAACATTTTATCATGGCCGAAATGTCCAGCCAATCCTCCACTATGCTTCTCCTTCAGAAGATTGTCCCTCATTGAGCATCTTGGTATGCACAATTGATTTCCTCTTAACAACAATCCTTCCTGAACCATATACTCTATCCACTGACTTATATCTCTCAGTACAGGGCTTGTACATGCTTCGTAGGCCTCCTTGAAATCTGTATCATCACGATACATATCCTTAAGGTGTTCAAACCCCAAGGTCTTCACATGGAATTCTTGCATGATCAAACATCTCCTGCTTAACGCATCAACAACCTTGTTAGCATTCCAGACAATATGTTTTATGACAAAAGTAAAATTTTGCATAAATTCAACCCATTTTACATGCCTCTGATTCAATTTTTCCTGTCTGGTTATGAATTGTAAAGCTTGGTTATCACTATACAAGACAAATTCTTACGAGACCAGATAATGTGTCCATTTCATCAATGCTTGAATTATGGCATAGAACTCCTTGTCATATGTGGAATATTTCTTCTTAGTTTCATTCATCTTCTCACTGAAATAGGCAATAGGTTGATTGTCTTGACTCAAAACTGCTCCTATTGCAACTCCACTTGCATCACATCTTACCTGAAATGTCTTCTCAAAATTCAGCAAGACCAGAATTGGTCGTTCTGTTATCTTCTCCTTCAGTATATTGAAGCTCTTTTCGGCCTCCTCTATCCATTTAAAAGACTGTGCCACTTCTTTACTGTATCCATCATGGGTGCACGAATCCCACTGAAGTCTCTAATGAAATTTCTATAAAAACTTGCTAAACCATGAAAGCTCCTTACCTCGAACATGTTCCTTGGTGACGACCATTCTCTGATCGCTTTCACCTTCTCTGGATCCATCTTTAGTTCATTCGAAGAGATCAAGAAACCCAAATAAATGAGTTATGTCTTTATAAAAGAGGACTTCTTCAAATTGATCAGCAACTTCTCCTGCTGTAGCCTCCTCATTACTAGCGTTAGGTGCCTCAAATGCTCCTCTTTAGTCTTGCTAAAGATCAGTATATCGTCCAGATATACAACCACGAACTTGCGAATGAAATCTTTCAGAATTTCATTCATCAACCTCATAAAAGTACTCGGGGCATTCGTCAAGCCAAATGGCATAACTAGCCACTCATACAGACCTTCATTTGTCTTAAAGGTTGTTTTCCATTCATCACCTTCTCTTATCCTAATATGGTAATATCCACTTTTTAGATCTATCTTAGAAAAGAAATTTGTTCCACTTAAGAAATCCATTAAATCATCCATTCTTGGTAAAGGAAATCTATACTTGATGGTGATCTTGTTGATGGCTCTCGAGTCTATGTAGATTCTCCATCCTCCATCTTTTTTTGGGCTTAACATAGTTGGTACTGCACATGGGCTCAAACTTTCTCTGACCAAACCCTTATCCAAAAATTCTTGGACTTGGTTCTTCACCTCCTCATTTTCTTGAGGTGTTAATTTGTACACTGCCTTGTTTGGTAGGCTTGCTCCTAGTATCAAGTTGATATGATGACTGATACTCCTGATGGGTGGCAATGAGTTTGGTAGCTCATCCACCACTATATCAGCAAAATTATCCAGCAACTCTTGAACTTCTTCAAGCAAATCATCCATTGACGTACTCATAAGGATGACTTTGGGCTTCCTCACCACAACGAACTGCATCTCCTGTTCTTCCTTGACTTCTTTCAGGAGTTCCTTTCTACTCATGAGAAGTATGCTTATGATGGCTTCCTCTTTCGCTCTCTTCTCCTCCATTGGCAGCAACATATGCATCCTACCATTCTTCTCTAATGTATATGTATTCTTCCTTCCATCATGAATGACATTTCTATCAAACTGCCATGGTCTTCCCAACAAAATGTGGCATACGTCCATGAGAATTACATCACATAGGATTTCATCTTTATATCCTCCTATTTTAATTTCAACCAGGCATTGTTTAGTGATCATTACCTGGTGTCCTTTTTGTAGCCATGAGACTTTGTATGGCCTTGGATGTGCAGTTGTCTTCAACTCCAATTTCTCCACCATATCTGTGGATACTAGGTTTTCAGTACTCCCACCGTCAATGATCACCTTGCATACTTTGTCCTTAGTCTTGCAAGTTGTCCTGAAGAGACTGTTTCTCTGCACTGGTTTTTCAATTTCTGCCTCCGGATTCAAGAGAAATTTTCTCAACATCAGGGATGCTCCATCCCCTGCTCCTTCTGATTCAACATCTCTTCATTGTGATTCTAAAATGTGAGCTTCTCCTCCTTCCTTATTTTTCTCGGGACATTCCCAAGACATGTGCCCTATCTTTCCACAGTTATAGCACCTTACTCCTCCTTTGCCTCTTCCTCTAGAAGATTTTCTTCCACCACTCTATCTCCGTCGTGAACTTCCTTCTCATTCTGAGTGATTGTGTGGTTTCTCAGCCTCGTCCTTAGACTGATGTGCTCTGTCACAGTTAAATCCCTTGCTTTTTCTTGGGATCGATCCTTTACCTCTTCCTCGCTGGTTCAGTTTTCTGGTTAGCTTCCCCTCTGCCTTTAGCACAAACTAATAAGCATCTTCCACAATCCTCACTGACATCATGCTAAGTTCGTCATGGATTTCATATCTCAAGCCATTTATATATCCGACGACTCTTTCTTCGTCTCTCTCCCTTTGTCCAGTTCTGATGTTCAACCGATAGAACTCTTCGGTGTACTCCTTGACTGTCATCCCTTTCTGTCTCAGGTTCTGTATCTTCCTAAACAGATTGATCGAGTAGTATTTGGGTATGAACTTAGCCTTTAGTTTGGCTACCATCCTATTCCAACTCATTATCCTCTGTTTGCATTTACTTCTCTTCTCAGCCTGTAGTTCGTCCCACCACAGTGCTGCATGCCCTTTAGCTGGGTGACTGCTTGCTTCACCTTCTTCTCCTCATTGACATCTTCATAGTCGAAGTGTTTTTCCATGGACCTTATCCAGTCCAATAGTTCTTCAGCATCTAGATTTCCCTCATACATGGGGACCTCTATCTTAGCTCTGCCTCCCAATCTGGCAACTATTATCAACAAACGTTCTTCTGCAGCATCCTCTCCTATAGCTTCTTCAACCTCAACCTATTCACTTTCCGCATCACTGACATCCCCAACGTTAGGTTCTCTTCTCTGTGTTGCTTCCATTATCTCCAATCGGGCGCGAATCTCTCACATCTCCCTCTCTACAACACGGTTGGCTAAAGGCGGTTCTCGTCTTATTGGTAGCTGTTGTTCCTGAGTCTGTACTTAAGGCTTGAAGTACAGTGTCAAGGCATCCGAAAGTATGTTAAAGATTTGACAAAAGGATTTCGCTAACCTTCGGTATAGGAAACTAATGAGGGTTTCTACGTTCTCGTTGCCTAGCTTCCAACTATTCCTGGGTGGTAATATCTTGTTCAATGGCTACCCATGAACGCTCAATTTCTTCCCGGGTGTTAGTTGTTTTAAGAATTGTGTCAAAAATATTTAGAGCAATGTGTGTTTGATTAGATAGTCCGGGTTCGATATTGAGTTGATTTGTAGCAGGGACAGTCATTGAGGAATAGTACCTGTATGGAAATAATTTAAAGAGAGGTTTCAACGCTGTTTCAATTTTGGTATGAATAAAGAGAATTTTTTTACTTAAAGAACAAAATAGGAATGCAAACTGAAGGCCCTTTCCCGTAACTGTATTAATTTTAAATAAAAGATGTGGGGCGAGAGAAAAACATTTAGCTTTAGATACGTAAGGTTCCTGTCAATAGAAAACTCACACATACACAGAAGAAGAAATTAGTATAGAAATAATTGACATAGTGTAAATAAATATATAATTCTGTAAATGCAAATTGGTCTTACACCCGCTGATAGCTGGTGCAGAGGAAAGACAATAACCAATTACAGAAAGATGAAATCCCTTCGCTATAGTAGTGGTCGTACTAAAGTATAGCGATACACATCAATTATGAAAAGTGAGATGAAATGAAACATGAAACATAAATAAACAAACTTGTAATATAGTCGTGATGGAATCGAGAATCTTCAAACTTGCTTGTATTAACTTCTCGAATGAAAAAACTCTATTACAATCAGTACCAAAAAGGTCCAGCCCTTTCTTCTTCTTTTTGTGATCTATTTATACAAATTTGCAGATCAGTTTAGAAACTCAACGGTTTCATAAATTCAGTTACAAACGAGAGGAACGAACTCACTCCATCTCTCCTACTCTATTTTCAAAAGGTGCCAGGTGCTTGTCTTTGTGTGGATTCGGTGCATATGATACATTTGTCCACAAATTGGGATACAAGCTGCGAAGGTTCCGCTTGACAGCTGGCCTCGGCGAAATAGCATTCTCGGGCTAACAGTGGAAGCTTATCACCCATTTGTGCATCAATGATGTCAAGGGCACTGAGTTGTGCGCTAGGTTGAATTAAATGTTTGTCATCTTGAGCCATGTCCACCCTGTCCATCTTAGAGATATCCGCCGAATCTCTCTCATTCTTCTCCTTCAGATCGAGGGAAATCTGATCTACATTCATTTGCCTTAACATCTCTGAGTCACCTCCACTCTCCATCCCTAACAGATCGCCATCTATAGCATTGAAGGCTTCTTCTAATGAATTGGTTACTTTTTGGGCCTGTTCCTTGCTTAAGGTAATATTATGTTCCCAATCTTTTAACAGAATATTACCTCTAGTTTGTTCAGCGATGGTGAGTCTGGGAGAACCTGCCGAAAATCTGTTGTTAGTAGCTATCACTGCCTCTTGAAAGGCGACCCGAGCGGCCTCTGCGTTCCTTTCCCTGACAGTCAGATTCTCGTAAATCCGATGCATCAACAAACAATCTTATCGAATCACTCCCACTTTGTCTAACAGACTCTGTTGTACAGAAGAGATCCTGTTCTGAATATCAATTTCTCAGGATTTAAACCCCTCGATGTCGATCACCCTGCTTTCAGCGACCTCTAACTGAGCCTGCAGCCCTGTGATCATATTCCTCTGCTGACCCGCCTGTATCCGACCGTCTCGGATCACTGAATTCGCTTGTTCCAACTTGGTTTTGAGGACTTCTATTTCTTTTTTATCAGCCAATCGGGCCAGTTCTATTTCCCCACTCGCCTGACTCTTAGCGCTTTCTGCGGCCGAAGCTACTCTGGCTTCAAGAGTCTTGATCAGGCGATTCTTTCTCTTGAGCTGACTTTTTAACATCCCGACCGAGAATTGATTTGCTGACGCATACGCTCCTAGCGTTCCTGCGATCTCTGTGGCGAATTCATCATTCTTTTTGTTCTTTCCATCGGTCATCACTTTAAATTTTTTAGCAGTTGATCCTTCATCCTGGTAGAACTCCCTTTTCACAACTGCTTTTCTCTTTTTGTCAAAGAAGAACTCATTTGGAGGAAGTTCCTCTGCTCTGATAGGCCTTGTTCTTCACCGAAAATCCATCCTTCTTCTATATTTCCTTGCGTTGACTGCAAGGGGGTGACAGAAGTGATGGGTTCCCTGATCTGCTTCGCTTCCTTTCCTGGTGTGACGACTGAGTCCTGCTTCTTCGGAGTATCAGAGGTCTTCGTTTCAGTTTCTGGATTCTGGGTTTCTAGCGGGTCTGTGTTTTTTACTTCCACCTCTAAACTATGTTCCTCGGGTGGGTTCGTAGTCTTCTCTTCTACTTCTGGTTTCTTCCCATGCTCCCCTTCCTGGTGTTTTTCAGGGTTAGAAATTTTCTCCTTAGCACCTTCAACATCCTTCTTTTTATCCTCGGAAATACCCAAACCTCCCAACACAGTGGGAAGGCTTCTTCGTCTATGTTCTTGGAATTTTAACACCGATGCCATGTCTTTGGGTGCTAAAGATCGGATCCTGACTTGCACTTCCCCATAAGATCTCGCTCCTCGAAAAATGTCATCCGAGGGTGAACACTCGTGTTCAAACTTCTTCAGCCCACAATTTGCCAAATGGTTGCTTATAATTTTCTGAGGATCATGTTTTTTATATTCAATGGAGACCAAACTCAGGTCTTCCAGGGCTGCAGCCTCGGCTTTAGCATGCCCGAAATCCAATAAAGAATAAGAATTTAGCCGAACAGGGAAAAACGGCCATACCTTCTTCGAAGATGCTTTGAGCTCTTTGCTCACCCCACCAATCACTGTTTGTCGGGCGATCTCGTGACAGGCCAGCTTGTCGGGGATGAACAGTGGTAGCGCAAGTGGAGGAACAGTAACTCCGAACACTCTAAAATAGGAGAACTCTGTTTCTACGTACCAATCAGCTATACCGCTCAGATTTGCAGCAATGCTATCTGAGATACGAGGTGGCGAACGACCAAAAATGGCGATGTGCAATGGCACCATCACCCAGTTGAAAATTTCGTAAACAAATTTGTTTGCTTTATTTTCCCACAATTTGTCGTGATACTCATGTACAGGCTTTTTTAAGGCTGGATTCCAAGCCCAGTTCATCAAGGGGAAAGGTGTCATGGAACATATTGCGTCCATGATATACGCAGACATGAAAAAAGAGGATGGTCTCCCACTTTCCTTCTGCTCTCGGTACTCGGTGACCCGGTTGAACAAACTGTTCGAGAGTATCTTTGCCCAATTGAATGAGCAACCTTCTGCTACCCGAAATATGAGAGGTACCCACACAATGTAGAAATGCAAAGTATCCTCCTTTCCGAACAGTCTGCATGTCATCATTGCCACATACATATACTGTGGCTCCAGCGAAGAGATTGAATAAATACCTTGGTTATTTGCTCTGAATTTCGCTGAGCGCGAAACCCAATCTTTTATCAATCCGGGCATGGTTTTGTCATATTGAATGCATTCCTTCTCTCTGAATCCCTCAAGGAATTCAGCATCATAAGTGTATTCAGAGGTTGTTGGGAGCTTATACATAGTTTGGATATGCTCTGGTATGAAAGTCCCGACTGTGGTCCGTTGGTCGCTTATGATAGTTCTGGTGGGTAGGTCTATGTGATCCAACGCCCATCGGATCATGTCATAATATGGGAGCAACCATGATCTGGTTGCAACCTGATGCATTCCCGATTGAACAACTATCTTGTATTTAGTGTTCAGGTCATCTTTTTCGTTATCATTGTCGTCGGAGTCTGAGTAATTCACCAACTCAGATTGCAGAATATCTAAAACAAATGACCAGCTAGGGACTGATCTGACACTCTGGGGCGAAGTGTCAGAGACATTATCTGGGCCTTGCCCTGCAACCTCGATATTCGCCTTCGCTTCTCTCCTTGGAGCCATGGCTGAAACTTGTGTTTTCGCTCTTCTGCAATAGACCTGTGTATACATGCAGAAATTAGTTCACTCGGAGAAAGGTGAGCTCTGTGCGCTTATGGAAAATGTTTGAAATAAAATGAAACTCCCGTATATATTTGAAAACTCTGTACTATTTGAAATAAGTCTGTCAAATCGCAATCAGAAACAAATTTATTGCATAAATCCGATTTTATTTATTCGTGGATTCACCCTAATTCTTCATTAATGTCATCAATGTTTGGTGGCTTGACAGGCAGTCGGGTTATGGAGAGCAAGTAGCTACCTCGTGAAAAGCGCAAACCTCGATGCGCGGGACGTATCTCGTTAAAATTTCAAATCTTAGTGACTTAAATAATTTTCTCACTTTTCGCTGCGTCGTGAATTTCCTTTTAACATTTTGACTCTTCAACTCACGAGACTGCGAGGGTCGATTTGGGTTTAATTAACAGTAATCGCTATTTGGAGCATCATTAATTTCCTAATCACTTTATTGCTACATCGCGACTCGGAAATTCGGAGATAAGTTTATGGGAGGCTAGTACGCCGAGTCGCGAAACTGCGAGATAGCGATAATTAAGGATCAATTATGGGAAGAAAAACTCAGATTAGGCGACTACTTAATCTTACTATAATTACGTCGCAACCTCGTGCGTCAGGGTTTTAGAAACTTTAACTTTATGAAGGAAAGTGCCAAGTGGCGAAGTGCCGAGAACCAAATTTAACCATGGTTAATTATTGACCCAGGCTATCACAAAAGTTATCGCGTTCTCGGCTCTCGGAGCTGTAAAAACAAAAACTTAGGTTTGACGAATGCCGAGGCGCGAACTCCCGACAATGTATACTCATGAGTTAAATTTTTTACCCTAGTTAATGTCTTGGGCGGAAATTAAAAACGACTTCGCCATTTCGTGACTCGGGACGTGTGAACTCAATGTTTAAAGTATCCGACCTGCAAGACCCCGAAATAAACAAAAGAGCGAACATACTTGCGAAAATGGATCTGTTTTGAAAGTGAAAAAGAATTTCTATTTAGGCGACAAGGTTTCAGAGTTTTAAGATCTCAGAAGGAAAAAGAAAATCCACTTTAGATTTCAAGTATCAAAAATTGAAAATTGTGCAAGGTAAAAACAAAGGTGGCTCCAACAGCAGCATTGTGTCGACTATCTGTCAAACACAGAGTACAGCTCCGAGTTCTCTGTCTCCTTCTTTTCCTCCTTCACCTGAAGTCTACATATGAAAAACTGATGCTTTGATACCACCTGACGCAGACCCCTATCCCTCCTCAGGGTTGCGCGACCTCCCGGTCAGGATCTTCTGGTTCAGGAACTGAAATGGCTCTTCTGGTTCCAAACTGGAACCCTTCGAAAACAAACACACACACAGGTGCCCCACAAATTCTCAGTTGGCTTTTCCAAGTTCCAAGCATGAGCTCCCACAACACACGACCAAGAGCCGTGACCTTGCGCTAATCCAAAAAGGACACTTATCAGGGACCGAAACTTCACAAGTCAAGTGTCCCATCCCTTTGTCCTTAGAACCCTCGGTTTTTGAAATGCCGAAATATCGTGGACCGAGACTTCACAAGTCAAGCATCCCGTCCCTTCGTCCTTTGAGCCCCCAGTTGCCGAAATGCCAAAAAGTCTCATGTCACACACCCCCTGTGACATAGTAAAATTTTGCCTTTTTTTGAGGGATAGAACCCCCGAAAACCTACGGAGCTTAGCACAAACTGCAGACGCCACCTCTTCCTTGACAGAGTCTCTACGCGACCTCCCAGTTTTAAGGATCGTTCAATTCCTTTTATGAGTCGAACCAGCCTCTTTCGATTTCCAGCTGAAATCTCAATTCAATCGATCCACAGGTCCTTCGGAAGTTCCCCTGTGCGAACAACACTAGGCACGAGCCCCATGACTCCCAAGCGACCACAACGCTATGACCAAGGCCTACTCCCAAAGGAACTTGTCACAACTCGCCATCTCGTGAATTCGTGAGTCAAAGCTCTCGACTCCTCCTTCCAATCTCGCGATACCCGAGATCACGAAATGGGTATAGCTCCCTTCTGTCAGCGCCCTCCACGCATGACCACCGGCTAGGCTAAACACTAGCTCCTCTCGCTACTCGCCACTTCATGAGTTCAAAGGTTGAACTCTCATTCCTTCCTTGTGCGATCCTCCGAGACTTGAAAGTCAGCGAAGGTTGAGCCTCCTTTCGCACTTCTCGCGACTCGCCACTTCACGATTTGTAGCATCGAATATTGGCACCTTCCCTTCACGAACCCCTGAGAAGCAATATTTATTTTCCCTCTCGCGTTCTCTCTACTCGTGACTTCGCAAGTCAAAGGGTTGAGCTCTCATGCTCTTATCTTGCGAATCCCCGAGATGCGAGAAGTCAACAGAGCATTGACTCCCTTCTCCAGGCGACATGTGTCCACCTGTCAATTACGCGGGCCCCACTGTAAAGTTCTGCCATGTGTTCTCTCGTGCCCTACTCTCAGCACTTCGCTACTCCTGCAGTCGAAAACGACTCCTTTCAACCTCCAAACCCTCGAACGCGCGATAGGTGATGGGGTTCCTGATCCAACGGTCCTCCCGTTCTCTGGATCCAATGACTGTCTCCGCTCCTCGTGACTTGGAGCACCCAACCTTTGAGCTCTTACCTTGCAAACCTCCAAGTTCGTGAGATTCCTTGATCTCTGCCATCTATCCTCCCTAGATGGACGGTCCTGATCCTTTCGCGACTTCGCCAATCGTGAAGTCGAAAGAATTCCCTCTATGACTCCCGATGTTCGAATCTCCGAGATGGATGACCCCGCGACACGTGTCCTCCCACAGACGAATGACTTAGATTCTTTCGCCCCTTTGGGGATTTCGGGACAAAAGTCTCTACCTCCTATCCGTCGATATGCCGAAATGATGAAATTCCAACACGTCGTCAATGCGGGTCCCACAACGTAACTTCCCACCTTTTAGGAATTTCGGACTTCGCGACTTCACGAATCCTGATGCTAAGCGTTCAGTTCTTCAATCCACGAAACCCCGAAATACCAAGTTCCAATGCACCTCACCAATGACGGGCTCACACAAATATTTTTCGCCCCTTCGGGACTTCGCCTTTCGCGACCTTGCGAATCTTGAGGCAAGGGTTTTAACCCTTCAACTCGTGAATCCACAAAATGAGATTACGCAAGTGATCCAACGGTTCTTGTCAACTCAGATCCTATGGTCCGATTTCTCCCGAACTTAAAAGTTGAAAATTGGCTTACCGTAACTCCCCTGCTCCTCTGCAATATCTGACGGCTCTCGAGACTTTAGGAATTATCCACGGAGAATTCTGACCGTCCAATGCCTCCTTGACAACTCTTGCGAAGCGAATGCGGTAATTCCTTCACTGCTATTTCGGGATTTCAAGAGGATCATTCTTCCTTGTACAGGGTTAGTAAGACTTACACCTTCAAATCCTTTTCCAGGTTCTTGGTGAGCTTTCTAAGAAGGGTGTCTCTATGGGGAGATCTATCTAGGGTGTTACCTGAGACGGATAAGGGTATAGATTTTCCGAGAATAGACTTGAAGTCTGAATTAATTCAATATGCGTATAAATAGCGATTTATAAAACATAAGCCATACATAGTCTTTCCATTATAAGCGTGCAACCACCATTTCTAAATCAAAACACTACACAGGCAGTCTTATACTCAAACCATTCATAAAACTTCACAGACTGTAAGCATATATGTCAACATATAAATTTCAATATGCAAGATGTAAAACACTTATCTGAAATAACACCAGATGTGATTGCAACTGCTGAGAGGGGTGCTCCTTTCCACCCAAATGTAGGCTCAGTGATTCCGATAGGATTTACCACTAGCCACCCCCAAGCTGAGACCACGATGCTGCGAGACTGCGTCTCTGTTTTCCAGTGACCAAGAACAAGGGTTACTCTCCCCCTTCTCTGTTATCATTCACTCTGTATTTTCCAGAGTTCACTGCCTTCCCTCGCGTCTTCCCCCTTCTTGCTTCTCCCTCACGCCTTTTTCCTCTTGCGAGGTTGTCTATGGCACAATTTCCCTCACACTGGTCAGGCCTGACGGATCTACGGATGGGCGGTTCACCCCCCCATCCCTCATTACTCATGAGGAGCCATCCACCTACTAATCCTGGCGAGTCATTTAATTCGGGGCCAGCGAGCCGCTCTTGGTTCTCCGGGCCAGTGAAGTCCAAATACGGTATTGGTTTAAGTGGAAGTTAACGCCACCTTTCCAGGTGCCTTCCACCACCTTTCTTCAACCATCATGGTCTCTTTTTCAGCATATCCCCTCTCAGCAGTCTTGCAATATATATTCATAATATTATTCACATTCATCGACCTTTTTCACAAGGTCCATTTACATCACATATTCACATTTTTTAGTTTTCCATAGTTCTTGGCCAGTATAGTTATTTTTACAAACTGGGGGAAACAGGGTGTTACAATTCCCTCCCCCTTAAAGGAACATCGTCCTTGATGTTCTTATCTATCAACATGACATGCATGTGCAGAAGTAAACAAAATCGGATATGCCTGTCTCATGGCATCCTCCATTTCCCAGGTAGCCTCATCTGGGCCAAAATGTCTCCATTGCACCTTGACCTATGCAATGGTTCGGTTTCAGAGCGGGGTTTCCTTTCTGTTCGGTATGCACTGAGTTTTTGGTAGAAATTCTCCCTCCGGTTCCACCTGGATCACAGAATAGTCAATTATATGATTAGCATCATGTACATATTTATTTAATAATGAAACATGGAAAACATTATGTGCTTTTACTGTGGGAGGAAGTGCTAGCCTATAGGCTACAGGTCCCACTCTATATAGAACCTCAAAGGGTCCATAATACCGAGGTGCCAACTTGGCACAAGCTCCCATTTTCAGGGAACTCTTCCTGGGCCTAACTTTGAGATATACATGGTCTCTCGTCTTTAACTCTCTTGGAGTTCTCTTTTGGTCGGCATAAATTTTCTATCGGTTCTGAGCGACTTTTAGGTTTTGTTTTATATGAGTCGCTTGTTCCATTTCTTTCAACATGTCGGGTCCAAAAGAGATCATGTTTATGGGATTACTCTAGCTGAATGGAGTGTTACACTGTCTACCATAGAGGACTTCGAAGGGACTCATCTTTAAGGATTCTTGGTAGCCGTTGTTGTAGGCAAATTCTACCAGTGACAGGTAGTCTTCCCACTTCTTGGGTTGATGCATTACATGCATCCTTAACATATCTTCTAGTATTTGATTCACTCTTTCTGTCTGTCCGTCGGTTTGGCAGTGATAGGCGGTGCTAAACAACAACTTGGTCTCTAAACCAACCATCAATGATTTCCAAAAGTTGGAAGCAAATTTTGTGTCTCTGTCAGACACGATCTCTTTCGGCATACCATGCAGTCTGAATATCTCTTTCATGAATACCTGGGCGATATCGATTGCCTTGCAGGTCGACTTGATGGGGATGAAGTGAGAAGACTTGCTCAATTTATCCACCACCACCATAATGGTGTCATTCTGTTTGGTTGAGGTTGGTAATCCAGTGATGAAACCCATGGAGATGGTTTCCCATTTCCATTCTGGGATTGGTAGAGGTTGTAATAATCCTGATGGGTGTCGATGTTCTGTTTTAACTTGTTGGCACTCTATGCATTTGGCTAAGTACTCGACTATGTATTTCTTCAATCCATGCCAATAAAATTGTTTCCTGGTGGCAGTGATCATCTTCTGGTATCCTGGATGACCAATATAGGGTCTTTTATGTAGTTAATCCATAATGAACCTCTTCAAGTCGTCACACGCTAGAATATAAAATATGTTTCTGTAAGTGAGCAGACCTCCTTCGGTCATCTGATAGCCTTCATATTTTACTCCGGCGGGTTCTTTCTATAGGTACATGGTCACAGTTTGGACGAAGGGATCTGTTTCTTGTGCATTCCTTATTCTTTCCTTGACACATGTCTCGCAGGTGCTCACCGCTGCCAGGTGAATTGTTTTCATACTTCTGTTGAGGGCATCGACCACCCTATTTTCCTTTCCTTTAATGTGTTTGATTTCAAAATCAAACTTGCTAAGGAGGGCCATCCACCTAGCTTGTCTAGCATTGAGCTTTGGTTGATCAAACAGGTATCGCAATCCATAGTGATCTGTCATAAGTACAAGTTTTCTTCCCAGGAGGTAATGCCTCCACATTTTCAAGGCATGCACTATGGTAGCCAGTTCTAGATCATGGGTCACATAGTTGACTTCATGCTCGTTCAATTTTTTGGATTCATAGCAGATCACACTTCCTTTTTGCATAAGGATTCCTCCGAGCCCTTCCTTACAGACATCTGTGCACACGAGGAAGTCAGCTTCTGGATCGACGATTTTCAACACGGGTGCATGGGTCAATATATGTTTCAGGGTTTGAAATCTTTCTTCACATTTCTGTGTCCACAAGAATTTTGTCCCCTTCTTCTGGAGGGCAGTGATTGGACAACCAATCTTGGAAAATCGTTTTATAAATATCCTATAGTATCCTGCTAGTCCCATAAAGGATCTTATGTTTGAAACATCCTTTGGGGTAGGCCATTCCATGATAGACCTGATTTTGTCAGGGTCTACCGCTACTCCTTCTTCGAAGAGAACATGGCCTAAGTAATGTATTTCTTTCTAGAAGAATTCACATTTGTTGAATTTGGCATAGCGCTAATGTTCTCTTAGCACTTGCAGTACAAGTCTAAGATGCTCTTCATGCTCTTTTCTGTTCTTGGAGTAAATTAATATATCGTCAATAAAAAAAAGCACACATTTGTCTAGGAACTTGCTGAGTACATTGTTCATCAAGAACATAAAAGTGGCAGGAGCATTGGTCAACCCAAACGACACTACCACGAACTCATAGTGACCATACCTCATCCGGAAGGCAGTTTTATGGATGTCTTCACCCTTGATTCGGACTTGATGATATCTCAACCTCAAATCAATCTTTGAGAAAATAGACGCACCCCCCAATTGATCGAACAGGTCATCGATCCTGGGCAATGGGTACTTTTTCTTTATGGTTACCTTATTGAGTTGCCTATAATCTATACATAGTCTAAGGGTACCGTCCTTCTTTTTCACGAAAAGGACTGGTGCTCCCTATGGAGACACGCTAGGCCGAATATAGCCCTCATCCATCATTTCTTTTAATTGCAACTCGAGTTCAACTAACTTGGGTGTGCTCATCCGGTAGGGTGTCCTATACACCGACACCGCTCCCGGTGCAAGTTCTATCGAGAAGTCTATGTCCCTTCTTGGAGGTAAACCTGATACCTCTTTCGGAAACACATCTCTGTATTCTTTCAAGATAGGTTGATCGTCAGGGCTTGGTTTGTCATCTTCGATTGTTTTCAACACCTGTATTGCATATAGGGTACATCCCTTTTGGCAATACTTTCTCATTTGCAGAGATGATATTTGTCTCACCGAGATAGGTTTTCAGATCCCGTGAAGGGTTATCCTCTCCCCTTCCTTACTTACACATTCTAAGGTCTTATGGTAATAGTCCAATATGGCTTTATGGGCAGTTAGCCAATCCATAGCAATCAACAGATCATATGATCCTAGGGGTAATATGTTAAGGGTTGCTTGGGTGGGGAATTCACCCAACATTAATTGGCAGGCTGGTATGACTTCTGCTATCCTCCTTTTGGTGCCAGTGGCTAACTGTACCAACCACAACTTGGTATGTTTTTGTGGCTATAGTTTACACTTATCAACAAATTTAGGGTCTATATAACTCAAATTTGAACTAAGGTCAATCAAAACAGACACTAGATGGTTGGAAATCATACCTTCTATTTCCACTACTAAAACTTGGTGGTCGGCTTGGTTATTATCCAAGGCTGCATAAATTTGTGGCACACTCCTGGCCACATCATTGACTGTAGTAGCTTCTTGGATGTTATAAATCCTCCAACTATTCTGTTGTCGGTGTGGACAGTCTCTCAATAGATGTTCTTCCCCGCAACCCCAACATTTCAAAGGCTCTCTCTTTGGGTTATCGGTCTTCACTGATATGGGTCCAGAAGTTTTATTTCCACTCAAGGAGGGAAAATTCTGCTGATGCATACTCTGGGCTGGGAAGCTCATTCTTGGGTTCTTCTTATAGTTCTTAAATCCTAGGGATTTAATTCCCCTTTTCCGAAATCTTGAACTATTCCTCTGTTTCCATCCTTCACGAGGTTCTGCTCGATGTCCAAACTGTTCATGACAATAGGTTGCCTTTTGAATAGTGCCTTCTAGGGTCTTTGGCTCATCAAATTCAATTCTGTTCCGGTAGTCCTTGGGTAGTCCATTGATGAAGCATTGCACCTTTGCCTTTTCCGCTTTTATATAGGGTACATACCTTAACAAATCGAGGAATTTGTTGACATATTATTCTATAGTGAGTTGTCCCAGTTTGAGTTCATAAAACTCTTTAGTCTTTTTGTCGAAATATTTTTCCGACAGATACTTCTTTCAAAAGTATTTCTCAAACCGTTCCCAAGACAGGTCCTCTTCATGAACTCCTTTCACATTCTTAAGGTCTTCCCACCAAATGGAAGCCTTTCCGTTCAAGTTGAAGGTGGCCACTTGGGCCTTCATATTTTCTGAAAAGTCATGGACTCTGAAACACTTCTTTAGTCCAAGTAGCCAGGCCTCTGCCTTCTTTATTTCACTGTCGAAGGAGGGTGGTTTGGCCTTTCTGAATTCTTCGAATTTTTGACCTTTGGACGACTTTTGCTTCTTCTGTTTCTTTCAGGAATAGGAACTAGTTCTGCTGCTAGAAGAGCCTTCTGAATCGCCAACTTCCTTCTTAGAGGAATCACTCGACACTGGTCCTTTACCTCTGGGGTGGACCTTTTTCTAGGTGCTCCTCTTAGTGTAGCCACTGATATGACCATGTTTCTGAGTTTCAGGTATGCTGCATTTGTCTTTGTAGATCGGATAAACTCTGCAGTAAAACTGCGTTAATTTCTGTTTGTTTTTCTTGTTCTTTCATCATCCTTTCATTGTCAGCCTTACAACTTTGTAATTCAACCATGAGGCTCCTCACAGTCTCAGCTAGATCTAGAGGGGTCGCTACTGCCCTCCTTTTGTCAGACTCTTTGTCTCTATTGTGGGAGCCTGCTCCCACTTCATGGTGAGTCACCATACTATGCGTTAATAATTTCCCGTGGTTGATCTTCCGCTTGTGTGCAAAAGGAAAAACGCTGGTTGTTAGTCAATATTTATATTTATTTATAACCAATACATAATTCATATTTTCACATGTACACACACACAATAGGGGTTTTTCATTCTTAACTTCGTCTTTTGATTAGTAAGGTTAAGACAAGGGGTTACTCTTTTTAAGAGTGTTCCGAACGGAGCTTCTGCGCAACTCGTTCATGAGCCCAAGCAGGCCAAGTATTGTAACCGTGCTCTGATACCAATTTTTCACAGCCCCCCTACGGCATAGTAAATTTTTTCCTTTTTTCGAGGGATAGAACCCTTGAAAACCTACGGAGCTTAGCATAGGCTGTAGATGCCACCTCTGCCTTGACAGAGTCTCTACACAATCTCCCGGTTTTAAGGATCGTTCAGTTCCTTTTATGAGCCGAAGCGGCCTCTTTTGATTTCTAGCTGAAATCTCAATTCAATGGATCCAAGGTCCTTTGGAAGTTCCCCTGTGCGAACAGAACTAGGCACGAGCTCCACGACTCCCAAGCGACCACAACGTTATGACCAAGGCCTACTCCCAAAGGCGCTTATCGCAACTCGCCATCTCACGAGTTCGCGAGTCGAAGCTCTCGACTCCTCCTTTCCAATCTCGCGATACCCGAGATCATGAAATGGGTATATCTCCCTTCTGTTAGCGCCCTCTGCGCGTGACCACCAACTAGGCTAAACACTAGCTCCTCTCGCTACTCGCCACTTCGTGAGTTCAAGGGTTGAACTCTTGTTCCTTCCTTGTGCGATCCTCCAAGACTTGAAAGTCAACGAAGGTTGACCCTCCTTTCACACTTCTCGCAACTCTCCACTTCGCAAGTTGTAGCATCGAATCTTGGCACCTTCCCTTCACGAACCCCCGAGAAGTGATATTTATTTTCCCTCTCGCGTTCTCACTACTCGCAACTTCGCAAGTCAAAGGGTTGAGCTCTCATGCTCTTATCTTGCGAATCCCTGAGACGCGAGAAGTCAACGGAGTGTTGACTCCCTTCTCCAGGCGACGCGTGTCCACCTGTCAATCACGTGGGCCCCACCGTAAAGTTCTGCCACGTGTTCTCTCATGCCCTGCTCTTGGTACTTCACTACTTGTGAAGTAAAAAACGACTCCTTTCAACCTCCGAACCCCCGAACGCACGATAGGCGATGGGGTTCCTGATCCAACGGTCCTCCTGTTCTCTGGATCCAACGGCTGTCTCTGCTCCTCGTGACTTTGCCACTCGCGACTTGGAGCACCCAACCTTTGGGCTCTTACCTTGCGAACCTTCGAATTCGCGAGATTCCTTGATCTCTGCCACCTGTCCTCCCTAGATGGATGGTCTTGATCCTTTCACGACTTGGCCGCTCGCGAAGTTGAAAGACTTGCCTCTGTGACTCCCGATGTCCGAATCTCCTAGATGGATGATTCTGCGACACGTGTCCTCCCGCAGACGGACGACTCAGATTCTTTCACCCCTTTGGGGATTTCGGGACAAAAGTTTCGATCTCCTATCCGCTGAAATGCCGAAATTCCGACACGTCATCAACGTGGGTCCCACAACGGAACTTCCCGCCTTTTTGGAATTTCAGACTTCACGAATCCTGATGATAAGCGTTTGGTTCTTCAATCCACGAAACCCAAAAATACCAAGTTCCGATGCACCTCACCAATGACGGGCTCACACAAATCTTTTTCACCCCTTCAGGACTTTGCCTTTCGCGACCTCGCGAATTTTGAGGCAAGGGTTTGAACCCTTCAACTCACAAATTGCCGAAATGAGATTACATGAGTGATCCAACGATTCTTGTCGACTCAGATCCTACGGTCCGATTTCTCCCGAACTTAAAACTTGAAAATAGGCTTACCATAACTCCCATGCTCCTCTGCAAGATCTGATGGCTCTCGGGACTTCACGAATTCTCCACGGAGAATTCTGACCATCCAATGCCTCCTTGATGACTCTTGCGAAGTGAACACGGTAATTCCTTTGCTACTATTTCGGTATTTCAAGAGGATCATTCTTCCTCGTACAGGGTTACTAAGACTTACACCTTCAAATCCTTTTCCAGGTTCTTGGTGAGCTTTCTAAGAAGGGTGTCTCTATGGGGAGATCTATCCAGGGTGTTACCTGAGACGGATAAGGGTATAGATTTCCCAAGAACAGACTTGAAGTCTGAATTAATTCAATATGCGTATAAATAGCGATTTATAAAACATAATCCATACGTAGTCTTTCCATTATAAGCGTGCAACCACCATTTCTAAATCAAAACACTGCACAGGCAGTCTTATACTCAAACCATTCATAAAACTGCACAAACGGTAAGCATATATGTCAGCATATAAATTTCAAGATGCAAGATGTAAAACACTTATCAGAAATAGCACCAGATGTGATTGCAACTGCTGAGAGGGGTGCTCGTTTCCACCCAACCATAGGCTCAACGATTCCAATAGGATTTACCACTAGCCACCCCCGAACTGAGACCACGATGTTGCGAGACTGCGTCTCTTTTTTCCAATGACCAAGAACGAGGGTTACTCTCCCCCTTCTCTGCTATCACTCACTCTGTATTTTCCAGAGTTACCTGCCTTCCCTCGCGTCTGCCCCCTTCTCGCTTCTCCCTCACGCCTTTTTCCTCTTACGAGG
>ML821932.1:30156-73201 GCA_009831015.1 Picea engelmannii
TATATATTCATAATATTATTCACATTCATCGACCTTTTTCACAAGGTCCATTTACATCACACATTCACATTTTTGAGTTTGCCACATTTCTTGGCCAGTATAGTTATTTTTACAAACTGGGGGAAACAAGGTGTTACATCTCAGCACCTATTCCTTTGGGTTTTCGTGTTTTGCGAAATCAGAATGCGAGGGATATCTCTGTTCCTTGGAATCCCCGGTTACCGGAATGCCGAAATGCCTCAACGACTATTCTTTTGGGTTTTCGCATTTCGCGAAACTGGGTGCAAGGGATATCTCTACTCCTTGGAACCCCTGGTTGTCGAAATGCCGAAAAGGGCTTAACGGCTCTGGCTCATACTATTCCTCCGAAGGCTTTCGGGGTTTCATGATTTCGCGAGTCGGGACTCCACATCTCCCGACTCCTGGCCTCTCCAACACCCGAGTCCTGAAATTTCGAAATGACGGTCCATGATAAAGCTCTACCAGCTTTCACAATTCAAGAAATCGTGATGCAAGCGTTCCCCTGCTCTCCTGTCTTTCGGATTCCTGGTCGTCAAAATACCAAAATGTCCTGGCGCCTATTCTATTGGGGTTTCACGATTCGGGGAATCGCGATGCAAGGGCCCCGCTCCTCTGTCTTTCAGATCTCTAGTTACTGAAATACCGAAATGTTTTGGCATTCGTTCGTTCGGGGTTTTGCGATTCGGGAATTGTGATGCAAGGGTCTCGCTCCCCTGTCTTTCGGATTCCTAGTTGTCTAAATACCGAAATGTCGAAATCCCGAAAGCTCGAGGCGCTTGATCAACGGCTCACAACGCCCTCCAGATCTATGGTTAGATCTCTTCCCTGTCACTGACCTCCTCGCAACTCCACTTGATCCAATGGTTTGCGGTATTTTGCGACTCTCCTCGAGAGTTCTCCACCATCCATTCATATCTTTAAGACCTTCTCTCCTAGATCTACGTAGCGTTAAAGCCCGCGCTTCTCACTCAAATCGGACGGTCTGCGGGATCTTCTGCCACGATCCAATGCTCAACGGTGTTCTTCCTCCTTTTCTTTTACTCACTTTAGACTTAGAAGATTATATAAGTCTTCAAAGACTCAGTCCTCGTTCCTTCCAGGGAATGAGTTCTTGGATCTCGATAACACCTTCCGAAGCATTATTCCTCCTGAGCTTTGTCTGGTCCAGACTTTGACTTCCTGCGCACTCCTTGCGTCTAAGGGATCTCGATAACTTAGATCCATGGTATTTATTGCAAAGAAATTCCTCCTGATCTCCTTACGTTCCTCTTTGGCTCGATGCACACTTTGTAGAGCTTCCAATGAAGAGAAACAATTGAAACTGGAAAAACTCAAAGTTCCATCCCCTTGTTCATGTAAACAAAAAATACAGGAAAATGCACACAGTCCACACACCATACATTTGGATAAATTTTCCATTCTATTATATTCACAAGTTCCCAATGGCTACATAATACATTCAAAATTATAGCAACTCAAAAACACTGAGATCTCCCGCTAACTTGCAGTTCTCTCTTACAACTAATTTCTCTTTGTATTCCAGCTCTCTCTAACTAGTTGTACAAACTTCTACATAACTCAAAAATGTTTCTAGGGTTTCCCCTGGCTACTTTCCTACTCTAACATTCATCCTACGCTATCTTTGTTCAATCGCATTCCAGAGCTGAAGTGGAAACTCCTGCTTTGTTTACAATTTCAAAACTTTGCCCCAAAGGGTAAAATTCGACACCGGTTCAAGCGTGCCTCCAAAGGTGAATTCTGACGCTGAGTGGAGGCAGATTCCGAAATCGGTTGTAACTGCCCACGTTGGAGTTCTGAAAGAACTCTCACGTATTGAGTGGTCCTGCCTCTGTGCGCTTGCCAACAATGCTTCTGCATCACCTACTCCCTCCTTGTTATCCTCCTCTTCGGCCACCTCGTCCTCCTCCCTGGCACAGTCGACTAAAATTCCCGCATCTCTCCCACCCCTTCCTACATCCCTTGCCAACAGAATGGATGAGCTGGACTGCTCAGGGGCCTCACTAAACAACAACCTAGGACTTTTAGCCAATTCCGCATCTGTTTCACACCTAGGCCCTTTGGGCCCTCCCAACTCTCCGACCACCTAGTCGCTTCAGCTTCAGCTTCACGACACCCAATTTCATATGGATGGTTCGGAAGCTAGTCAAAATTCACGACATCAACCCCAATCTCGAGCGGGTTCCAACGCTGACCCAGAATGTGAGTGGCAAACAGGCCTTGCATTGGTGCAGAGCCAGGTATTCGACTTGCATCGGGACATGGATGACCTCTGGTTCTGCCTACAGAGATTGGACGACAAAGCCTCTCGAATCTTGCAGTTGCTCTCCATGTTAAAAGGTGCTAATCAACAACAACCCAAGTAGCAGCAACCTCGACACTAGTGTTGCTATTGGAAAATTTGGGCCATGCAGACGCAGACTGCGAGGACTAGAGGCTTCCATCAGGCCCAGAGGATGTCCAGAAGGAAGAGAAGCTGCCATCAGAGACAGAGAATGCTATGCAAATGGACCGCACACCAATCTAGGAGGAGACACATCCTCCCAGGGACACGACATTTCGCGCCTTTTGCATGGCCGCGTCGCCGCACTACAGCCCATACCGACGATCTCTGTTGTTTTTTCATGTGCATGTCGACCTTTCATGCATTTTCCCATGGTTATTATAATTAGGCTATCTACACTTTCCACAGTTCTAGCGCCCACCCTTACGGTCCATAATTTTGAACTCTTTTTGTATTAGTGACAATCTACACTTAATTTATGAAGCAGTTTTCCTGGCTGAGTTGGTTTTCCCTCAGGGCAACTCAGTATTTACAGCTTTAAACCATGGAAATTCTCTGTACTCCTTCATTTTGATAGACTTTTATACAATCTTACTTATAAAAAAAAAATATTGAATAAAATTTAAAAAATTGCTTATACTATTCATTAACTAACACATGTTATAGCATTATATAAATTACTTTAAATCTCTATACAACGTTATAATATTCTATAAATTTCTTTCCGTCATGTATATCACAGAATTCTTCGCTGCAAAATGTATATGCCAAAACTCTTTCGTGCAAAATGTATATCACATAACACACTGGACATGAAAAGTGTGAACCCGAAACTCCGCCAACCCGCAACTGCGTAATTGTTCAGTACAAAATGTATGAAGTTTTATAGTATTATACAAATTAGTATAAATCTTTGTACAATGTTATAATCTTCTATAAATTACTGTCTCATGTATATGACATAATTGTTGGGTGCAAAATTCCTATTGTATGCTAATTTTTTGGTCTTCAACAACGTTGATGTTTTAAATGTTCATGTAATTTCCAGAGATATGTAACAGACATTACTTATTTTATAATAAGTTTGTATAGTTCGCAAGCCCGCTTGTCAATTTGTATAGGGCACAGAACAACAGAGGCCCATTTTTGAAACCGACAGCCCGAGAACTCGCGATCCAAAAACTGGCTAAGTATGGAATGACCGCTCCATACATGCTCTGTAAAATGTGTGCAAAGAAAACCAATTCGGCAATGCTATATCCTTTTTTTCCAATAAAATCCTTAGTTTTAAAGAAAAATAGTTCGACAATGCTAATTTTTTGGTGTTTTTCTTCAAGAACCTATTTAACAGACCTTATTACTATTCTATTGTATAACTGACATTATTAATTTCAGATAAATTTCTATAGTCCGCCACTCCGCCTGTCATTTTGTATATCGCGGAACTGTCGATCCTATTTGTAGGCCACAGAACATAAGAGGCCCAACTTTGAACCCTCCACCCTGAGAACCCGTGATCCAAAAAGTGGCTAAGTATGCAATGAGGGCTCCGTGCATGCTCTATAAAATCTCATCCCCATACTTTATAAAAGTACAAATTTCGTATGTATAAATATAAATATATACTTTATACAAGTACATATTTTGTATGTATAAAAGTACATATTTCATATGTATAAAACTATATATTTACTTTACTATGTTCTACATGCAAACCACATCTACTTCAACTTTCTATCCACATGTCTCTACTACCTCACATTTACTCCCATTCCAACCTGGTAGGGACTCCGCTGCCATACAACACTTATTAAACACTTACTTTTGCATGCAACTATATATATAGTTATTAAACACTTGAATTTTGGATAGACTATTCTATTCATCACACCTTACTATTTTGTTCATTCCAATAGTACAAAGTGGGTACGTTGTTGTTTAATGATTCCAATTATTACAATATACATAAATACTTATCCAATGTATCCTAGTAATTTGGAAACCAAGTTATAAACATGAATAATAGCCCAACATATCTTAGCAATTTGGAAATGTTGAGCAATAAGAAATAAATGACCATCATTAATTCCTACCACTCCAATGTTATGAACTAGGTATATAGGATAAGTCCAAGAATACTAGTTGAATGGATCTTAGCAATTTCAAAACATTGAGAAATAAACATGTTTATTGAGTAAGAGTGAGGGGCTAGTGAAAGTTAATGTTTCCTTCTAATGAAAAGTTAGTTGCAATATACAACTTATTAGAATATGGTGTAAAAAGTTGAAACATAAAAAATTGGGATAGCTTCTATAATACATAACTTTTATTTATGGAAAATTTATTGAGAAAAAATAATGTTCTTCTAATAGTACCTAAATGGAATATATTTTCTATTAAGACATCAATGATAATTTCTAGAAATTACGAGGTTAAGCATGAAGACCAAGTTTGAGGATCTTCACATAATCATTCAATTTTTTTAGTGTGTAAAACTCAAACTCAATTTGTACTTGTGCACCATAAAAAATAAATCGAATGGGTGAAGCCATATACACCATAAACAAAGGAACTATATATATATACAAATAAAAAGGAATAAAAAATAGAAAAAAAAAATGTTTCCTTAAAAAATATATATTTGGAATTTGTACAAAAAGCGTGTGTAGTTTCATCAATGATGAATATATGGACCATATTTGAGACAATCCCACATATTGTTTTGAATACATAAGAACATGTGAGCATTATTTTTACATAAAATAAAAACCATGTAAAATTCCTCACCTTTGACATGTTTCAAAATGAAATCTTTAGCACTAAAACTTTCTTACACAGGAAAATGACCTATTTTTAAGACTCAAAGACATCAATCTTACTGAAAACATCATAACATCCCTTGGTAACCTACTTATAGTCGAAAGATCCCCAAAGAGAGAGTGTTTTATGGATTATAGGTGTTTTTCATGATTATTAAGCCTAGTTTAGGGAACGATGATCCATAAATGAAAGACATATATCCCACTCACTTCACCAACACAGATCCTCTACATAGGTTTGTTTCTAATATCTCTCTTAGTATTGTATAGAGAGCTCTATCTTAAGAAAGGATACTAAGCCTCTATTCATTTTCCTTGAATGAGGGTCTCTATTCTTCTAATGGTTGTAAGGCATGTATGTAAAAATCCAAGAAACCTTTATTTTCACTATCCTTTAGTAGTCATGTGAAGATGGTGTGTTGGCTATCTCCATGGACTGAATCTATGGTTAGCTTATGCAGAGACCTTCATCCTTTGAATGGCTATAAGGCCTTTTTTTTAGTGTAGCCTGCAACAACCACTAACTAATAATGTCAATCAATAAACCCAGTATTGCTTAGTCAACAATGTAGTTGATGAAAATGCCTAAAGGATACTTTTAGATCTAGTTCACTAATGCATTTGTGGATAGGTAGGACCAATGCTAGCCACCAATGCCATTGCACTCCCTCTGTTAGTTGCAGGGATGCATTCCGAAGATTACCCTAGTTCTCATCTCACCATGGACTCTACTACTATTAGAAGAAAGGACGAATGATGGTCATTGTGCCTAGCCTTTGGGGTCTTCAACCTTCCTGTTACTTGTTACAACCACTGAGCTCTATGCCAAACTCAACAATGTTTCCACTCTGCAAGAACCTTTAAATCCTATAAAGTCCTCAAAGAATGTTATGCTAATAAAAAAAACTTGGAGATAACATCCATGGTGTGAAAGAAGACTTTATCATGGTTCACTTGTAACAGGTGCACACATATCATTGTTTATGTATCATGTCTCGAAATCGCTAAGTTTGTAACTAATGAAAAAATATTTGACATCAAAGACACGATGCTCAAGGTTGAAGGTTGTTGGGCTCTAAAGATTTCCTAAAAACAACATTAGTTTAACATTAATTTATCAACCGAGGATTCATCTTTTCTTACAAGAATATCGACAAAGTCTATGTAGATAGTTGTAGAGGTTAAAATCGTGTAGTTAAAGAAAATCTGAGTTTATCAATAATCAAGTTCCTCACACATTCATTAAAAACTCAGAAACTAACATCTTACTCAACAGAATTATAATCTGATCAATAACATGCTGTGAATTAAAGGCATTAACCAATTTGTTGAATTCATCTAGCTAAGAAATAGTAATTTAATCTATGAAAATACTTGATAAACCAATCTATCAATGATTGTCTAACCTATTGGAAAAGAACAACTAAGTATTGTAAGATTGAGAAGGAACAACAAATGCAGATTTAAGCAAAAGGAACAACAACTGTAATTTTAATAAAAGGAATGATGCATGTGAAAAGGAGAGGAACTCTCAAGCAATAAACTACAACAATGGGAAACAGAACAACAATCGATAACCTTCAAATAAAACATCTATCCTTTGTAATTAAATGGCATAACCAATTTCTGAAAACATCAGCACACTCACGCATTTATCTTAAATGTTGCAAAGAGATTTAAATCACAAAACTGAAATCAAATTGATACGATTACAGATTGAGACAATAACTCCTTCCGACTGGGCCCATGATCTTCAGAAGGTACTGCTGCTAAAAACTCAGTACGCAAAGATGGTAAAAACGCTCAAGGCTTCCATTAATTCCATAACTGGTAAAACATTTACAATGGACTGCTTGTACAAAGCAATTTAGAGATCCGAATGCTTGGATAAATTTCTTGGATATCTCTCTATGGTTCATCACCCTCTATATATTACAATGATATGGGTAAATTAATTTATCCTGAGGATCGATAGATCCTAAGGATTGCTATTACTATTTATAAAGATTACAAAATAGAGAGTCAATCTTCCTCAAAAATGCTTTGCGCTTGATTTCTTCGACCTCCAATAGTCTATGCATCTTCATAATCTTCTTAGCTATCTTGAGTTTAACAATAATTGTTCATTTCTGCAATAAAATCAAACAATTCAAACCGAAATTTAGAAATTATCTAATATCACTCAATAACATTTCTAGAAGACTTTTTAGTCATTTTCTTTCCTAATTATTTCTAATTAATAGAAAAGTCAATCAAGATTATATCATAAACCATGGTGATAAGGAGGATATTTGTACCTTTTTCTCAACTCAACATACCCCCCAGCTTACCTTTTTTCATGTCCTCATGCAAGCAGATAGTTTACATTTAAAGTAGTGATGTTGTAGGGAGGAGGGGTCTTTTTTCCAGGTCTTTTGAACCCATTCTTACCTTTAATCATTTCAAAAGAAACATCTTCCTCCTTCTTATGAATTTCATAATTACTCTGATAATTCTCTGGAGGGCACCAAATGATGGGAGGATTGTACCTGCATCCAATCCAAGTAGGCCCTTCATCCCAGATCATTCTGGCATACCTCTCTAACCTGAATGTGGCTGCAAGAAAAATTATGAAACCAAAAGGTTCCTGGTTCTTGGTTGTATTTGAGGAGACATCCCATCTTAGTTTAGTAGAAACAATGGCTTCTTCTTTAATCTCTTTAAAATATTGTAGACCTGAATTTATAACATGTCTATGGATAAGAGCTAAGAATTCCACAACCTTCTCCCTCTTCATGAATGTTCTGTGTTGCATAATGGTTTTAAGAGTCTTAGGAGGCTCCCCTCTGATCCATAGGTCTAACCCAGTCTTCCTTTTCATGAAAACCTTGTGTTCTTTAGCCCACCTAGTTTGTTTTTTGGAAAATGACAAGAATGCCTAAAACAGTATGTCCCCAGTGAAAGGACTGAGGTTCTCATCTATGTTTTCTCCTAGGACGAAGTTGTGGAGGTATAGTTCACACATAAAGTATTGGAATCCATCCTCGTGTTCTCTAAAACATGAAACATAATCAGAAACAATGGTGAACTAAAAAAGTTTGCCTGCTCTAATATATTTTAACCTTAACAACAAATAAAGTTCTAATAAAAATAAGGTGTAATTAGTAGCAAGAGCCCTGCAAGCTACTATATCAGAATAAACAGAGAAAATTTATTTGATTTTCTCCAAAGCTCCATCTAACTGGCCCTATACTTTTTTCACCTTTCCTTGAGCTCTATTGAGCTCAACAAAAGTCTCATTCTCTGTTGTTGACATGGCTTGAAGTTGTTTGACAAATTTCTGATGTTCTGCCATTGTTACCATTTCACTCCTGCATTGAGTTAGGGTATGTAGGGTTTGTACCAACTCTGCCTCCAACCTGTTAATAATGGCACCCTGTTCAAGATATTGAAATGCTTCCTTAGTCTGAACAACTATCTATTTTTTTCTAGGGCATCTGTCTGGGTCTATGTATAAATTGTCTCCAAAGGAGCAAGAAATTCTGTAGGAAGCACTCCTTCAGTTTGGACAATTGTTTCTTTTGCTGCTGGAATCTTTGTTTGAGTTTCTATTTCTGTTGTTTCCAAAGGAGTAGGAAATTATGTTTGTGTCCCAACATAATTGGTGTGGACTATCCTTATGGGAAGTGGGTTTCTTCCCTGTACTCTAGGCCTCTTGGATTTCTTCCTCTCATAGGCCTTGTTAGCTTTCTCCAATTACTTCCTTAGTTGTCTAATTATTTCCTTTAATCTACCAACTTTTTGTTTCAATACTTTGATTTTTTTAACCCTTTTCCTCAAAATCTTGTTTTCATGTTTCAATTTTCTGATTATATTGTGGCCCTTGCTTGTTGTTTTCTGTTTATAGGTAATTTCAAAGTCTTCCTCACCTTGATCAGCTAGTGACTGCTCACTTATTTCTTCTCGCTACTCTGTCTGTTCTATAGGGTTGTTTACCTCAATGTGAGGTTCTGGCTATTCTATATCTTCAGGAGATGGCATCTCCATGTCAGGAAGATCCAAGACCAGGTTTGAAGAAGAAGTTGGTGCTTGGTGTTCTCCAGACCTGTCTATGTCTTTAGTAATTGATGTCCCTAAATTCCTCAGTACTTGAGCCATCTCTACCTCATAACTTCTGAAGAAATGTTCTGTAAGGATTTCAATTGATGGTTTCTCTGTCTGTGCATTTTCTTCAGTGTCTTCATGTGAGGGTTGTTCTGTCTGCATTTCTTCCTGAATGTTTTCAGATTGATTTGTCTTTTTACCCCTTCTTCTTTTCACAATAGAGGTTTCAGGAACAACAATTGTCCTTTTTATATTCTTCTTTGATGTTTCTTCCTGTTTGGTCTGAGTTTCTTCCAGTTGGATGGGGTCTGCTTCAATTTCAGGCTGGGGTAGTGGTGTTGAAGGAAAATCTCCCTGTGGACAGGTAGATCTCCTCTTGAGAGCTAGACTCTTAACTCTGAAGACAAAATACGCTTATCATGGACACTGACTTCCTTTTAGATCTATATAAACTGATGTATGAGGAGGAAGGAGAAAAGAAGTACCTTTTATCGACGTTTGTCCCTGCACGCTTCAAGTTGAGCTCCGATCTTTCGCTCCTCGATAAACCCTATAGACAAACAAGAGTACAACCACTTCCTACTCTACTGATATTAGCTTGAAATAGACCTATCTATCAAAGACAAGTTCATGTAAGATTAAACAAAAACTAGAAAGAAACAGGCCAAGCGTGTCATATTAATGAGAAAAATGATGGAAGTAACTTACAACCGTAGATGCGAGTGCAACAACTTCGTCAAATCCCCTTTTTCTAACCCTTGCTCAAAAGACCCACGATCCGGATGACAACAACTTCACTGATTACTCTCCTCCAATTCACTGTGTGTTTCCTATGATATCATAGGTTTCATGCTTCTAATTCTTCCCCCTTTTCCACCATGATAGAGCCTGTTTATATAGGTTTAGATAGGCTTAACCTCTTGATGTATCTTTAGGGTAGGTTGAGGATTTTCCTCCTTGAGTCAGGGACCTTCCCTAAGATCATGGTTGAACCAGGAATTCGAATTCAACTGCCTTCCAAGATTGAAAGATCTTCTCCTTATTCTTCTCAACAGACCAACTCCTACCCAGAATAGTCAGCGCTCCCTCAAAAGGGCCATCAGAGCGTTGTAGCGCTCCCTAGTAGGCTTTAGGGGGGCACCAATGCTCTTAAAATCAACAACGCTCCTCCTGAAAGGTTGTTCAGTGCTATAGCGCTCCCTAGCAGTTTAGAGGGGAGCACCAATGCTCCTAAGAGAGATATAGGGGAGCGCTCTCTTCTAAAACCCTAGATTCAGTGATTCTTTCATGTGGCAAGAGGTACTTAACTTCAGTCAACCATTCCTCTTCCTTCAAATCAAGTGTTTGAGGCATTTCAAGTGTCTCCTTAGTGTCATCATAAGTATGATATAGGCATCATGGCAGTATGCTTTTCTTGACACTTATGACACTTGTGAGCAACATGTGACACTTGTGACACTTATCAAAGCGAGTATTATTGATGTGTAACAAGTGGAGTTTCAATTTCGCCACTGCCTCCTTCTTCTTGAGTTGTCTCAATTCCCTGTGAGAGAATTTCTTGGTGGATTTCAGGTTGTTCAATTTCGCCACTGCCTCCTTCTTCTTGAGTTGTCTCAATTCCCTATCGGCCTCGATTAAATCTCCACAAGTCATTTGAGTTTGGCTCAGGGCCCTGTTTACTATTAACTTTACTAGTTCATGGTGACAGGGTCTTTAGCCTTCTGAGTCCTTGCGACAACTTCATGCATCATGCCATTTAAAAAGAATGGAAAATTTATTACCATGGATGATTTTAGGGGCTAAATTTCGCTCGTGGGCTAATTTTCCATGTTTTTTTCCAAAAACAAGATTTGCTATTTTAAAAATGATTCGCCCAAATTCTATAGGATAAAATTATTTTACCTTAAAAATCGCCAAAATTTTATAAAAACTATATAAAATCCTTAAAAATTTGAATATTTTTACAAAAATATCGCCAAACATTTATAGTTGGCATATGAAAGATAAGTAAAATTCGCCTAGGTTTCTACATTTTAAAATAAATTTCTATCCTTAAAATCATCCCTATTTATTACTAACCTCTGTTTAGTGCTGCTAACAATTTGAGGTGATGCGGCCTCACCACATCGTACCTCCCATCACATGTGATATACCTTTGTATTACTCCTGCTAGCTCCCTCCATGGCTCGCTGAGAGCGGTGGGGTTGATTCCCTTCCCTTTTTTATCAAGTTCTTCTCTAGGTTCTACAAAGGATTCCACAGCCTCCTTGAGTGTTGTACACTTCTTGATCCACTGTATTCCTTCATTGGGGAGGCCTGTAACCTTCGCTATAATCTCCTCAGTGACCAGAATTTGTATGTCTTGAATCACAAAGACTCCTCTCTGCAAGTTATGGAAAAATGCTAGCATGATATTTGTGTCATATCCTTGCAATCTGTTGAAATATTTTGTCCACCCTAGACGATATAAAATTTCCCTTGCCTGGTCGGTTACCTGCAACAATGTGGTCTCTCGACATACACTTCAACCACCCATGTCTTCTGTGAATAGATGAGGACAACTATCATTCCCGACTGCAACTTAGTTCGACCAACTTTTGAGAAATTATCACCAGAAATAGTGAATACATAGAACAACAAATGTATATAAAAATGTGAGTTTTCCCATTTATTGCAATCATTATGATCTATTGATAGATGTGCACAATATCCGCCCCCTCATAAATGGAAAGGTCGATCTCGACCGTCGATATGTGTGAGTGTAATGATGGCGGGTAGTTCAAGTGAGGGGTAATTACTACACAGACGTCGCCGCTGGGAGAACAATCATTTATAACCTTCAAAAGCACTTTAACGGTAATCATGAACAATAATCACTCTTTTGTGGGAAATTCAAATTTACATACCTATGTTCAAAAAATGTTTAAGGAAAAAGATTCCGAGTAATTTTAAATTTGTTCACGAGTTTAAAAATATTCCACATGTCATAACTTTGTTACTTTTCATTGTTATTGAATATAACCAGAATGATAGCCGCTTTGTTAAAAATGAAGTCTAGGAACACACAAAAAAACTTAGCATATTTAAGGTAAACTTCCATACCACAGGTAGAGCCACTGCAACCAGCAGACATCCATAGCCTCGACAGGGTTGCCTTTTAACCCATAGATGAGCCTGTATCCTTAATAAATAGTTTGAATCATCTTTTCCCAAAAAGACCACTATCTTGGTTTGGTAGCCAGATAACGATAATTCCACTCACTAGATCGTAACCTAAGTGAACAAGCCGACTCGTGATGAGACCTCTTGTCCTTTGAAAAAACAAAAATGCCAAAGGCCATTGCCCTAGTGTTGTAGCCATAATGGGAATGTCACTTATGTTATTATCTTATGATTGTGGTAGGTTGGCTCGTGATGAGACCCCCTATCCTTTGTGGGAGAATTTTATTTCTTTACTTATATTTAATTTTTGTTTCCATCGTTTTTTTTTTTTTAGGCTCTATTAAGGGAAGATCATCTACTCCTTAAGAGTGAGGGATGGCGTAAGAAGTGTAATAATGCCAAGTAAAAATGTGCTTTAGACTCCTTATTATGATATGAAGACAAATTATCATTCAAGTATATGTATATATATATATATATATATGGGAAAGAAACGAATTATGGTGGTTAAGGATTATGAACAATATTTAAGATAATTCAGAGAAATTGATCCAAAAACAATTCGATAAGGTATGCTAGATAGTCCACATAAAAAATGATAAATCGTTACTATGATAATTAGAAGTGATGCTGGTGAAAATTAATTAGTGAAGGTCATACCCAAAGGAGTGGCTAACGTAATAATGGCATGCTTTTTCATGAGAAAAGAATCGTGACTTTTGAGAAAAAGGAACAATAATAAGGAAAAACGACAGAAGGAACAACAATTGTTTCTTTCGAATGAACAACGCTATCTGAAAAAGGAACGGTAATCACGACAAAGGGAACAACAATTGTAACAAAGGGAATGAAAATCATTACTTTCAAATGGACAACACTGCCTACAAAGGGAACATCAATCGCACAAAGGGAACGACAGTTATTCTGTTCAAATGACCGACAACTACACGCAAAGGGAACAACAATCACACGAAGGGAACAATAGTTGTTCCGTTCAAATGAACGGTATTACGTGCAAAGTGAACAACAATCATACAAAGGGAACAACAATTGTTTCGTTTCAAATGAATGACAACGATGATGTTCAAATTTTAACCATCTAATTAAGTGATTGGAAACTTCCCGCATGCATTTTTCTTTTAGCGATTCTAGGATTGATTAGTCATCAACTAAATTCGTTCAATTTTTATGGGTAGGTTTATTCAATAATCGAAGTACTGGATGGTTTTTTAGCATCATGCATTCATTACAGTTGCCCGAATTTTACTGCCGAACATGACATATTCATCTTCTGTGAAAACATGGTTTATATTCGATGGGTTTTTCAAAGTGAGACAAGAGAAAGGAACATAAAAGAGTGCTAATTATATTCATTATAGTTATCTCTTCTAGTTCTTATTTTCTCAAGTGACTTCCCTAAAAATAAAAATAAATAAAAACTCAATCAAATCTGTAAAGAAAGCTATATACAATATGTACAGTGTTGGTAAAAATCATAATTTTATGAAGTTGAAGTTGTTGGGTTACCTTTCCAGTCAGCTAAAATCTGAACAATAGGGTCCTTACTTACTTCATGGAAAAAGGATTCTTTTGAAAGCGACTGATGGTAGAGTCGTAGCCCATGTCCATTTACTAGAAAAGGAGAACCAGAACCGTCGATGGTAACTAAAGTGACCGTGCCATTATCATGAAATTCATTGATTTCATACAGTCCCAGCCACCTTGTCTGTAATTTTCTAGGAAAATACTGAAATTTGGAATCATAGAGAAGTGCCCAATCATCTTTCTGGAAGGATTTATTCTTGATATGTTTATCGTGCTAGCTAGCTCTCTGCTGCTGAATAACAACTGTGCACTGCAGGGTGAACATGTGTGCTTCATTTAATTCATTGAGCTACTGTAAGCGCTGTGTATGTGCCTCCGTAAGATCCAATCCAATTTCATGGGCCATCCTTAGAGTCTTGATCTCAAATTCAATTGGAAAGATAGGTTCTTTGTCATAGGCTAGATGATAAGGAGAGTAGCCAGTAGTGTTACAACATGTTGTGCGATAGGCCCATAAGGCATTTGGAAGCTCGACTTCCCAATTCTGATGGTTTATTGAGACTGTTTTTGTCAAAATTTCCTCCAAGACTTTATTAGTACTTTCTACTTGTCTGTTTTCCCGTGGGTGGTAGGGGGAAGTAACTCTGCGTTTAATATGATAATTGTGCAGGGTGGTCGTGATTTTATGGGTTGTAAATTGCGACCCTCCGTCAGTGATTACTTCCTTGGGTAATCCATAGGGTACAAATAATTAGAAGAGAAACTTAATGACTACTTCCTCCGTCGCGTTTGACAAGGCTACTGCCTCTACCCATTTGGTCATATAGTCTGTTGCAACTAGTATATAGGCCTTCTGGTTTGATTTTGGGTTGAAGGGGCCAACAAATTCTAGTGCCCATCTCTCGAAAGGTTCTGCGACTACTTGTGCTTGCAGGGGCATTTCATCAGCTTGGCCTAGTCATCCCAATCTTTGACAGCTATCGCAGGCCTAGACATACTTCTTCTCATCTTTAAATACTGAGGGCCAACAGTAGCCCATCTGTAAAATCTTATGCCCGGTTCTGCAGTCTACAAAATATTCACCACAGGGCTCATCATGACCTGCCTTTAATACATCCTAAATTTTGTCATCTCTTACACATCTCCGGATCTGGAGGTTAGCTCCTATGTGGAAAATATATCCACCAATCTAGGTGAACCGTGCACTGTGTTGGACGATCAGTTTCCTTTCTCTTGATGATAGGTGTGTTGGTAGTTTCCCAGCTGCCAGATAATTCACCACATCAGCGTACCATGGTGTCTTAATAGTAACAACGAACCTTTGTTCATCTGGAAATTGGTCTTCAACTGTCAAAGAGTCATTTGTTTTGGGCATGCGAGACAATAAATCTGCAACGAGATTTTCTCTTTCGGGTCGATCCTTGATGGTGATGTTGAATTCCTGCAATAGTAATAACTACCGAGTAACCCATCCATTAGTAATAGGTTTGTTAGCTAAATATTTAATAGCAGAATGATCAATATACAAAATAGTTGGATAGCCTATTATATAGTGGAGAAATTTATTAATAGCATGTATAACAACTAAAAATTCTTTTTCTGTTACTGTGTAATTTAATTCAGCGGGACTAAGATTTTTGCTAATAAAATAAATAGCATAAGGTTTCTTGTATTCTTCCTATCCAAGGCCAGTGCCTATGGTGATATTTGATGCATCTGCAGAGATGTGGAATGGTAATTTCCAGTTTGGCCCTCTCAGCATCGGTTTTGTTGAAACCAGCCTTTTGAGTTCTGCAAACGCAACATCACATTTATCAGACCACTGAAATTCCACATTACCAGTTAAAGAATGTAAAGGTGCAACTGTTCTTGGGAAATTTTCTATGAATCTACAATAATAGCCTGCACATCCAAGGAAACTACGTACCTCAGTTTGTGTACGAGGTGTAGGTAGATTAAGTATTACCTCTATTTTTATTGGGTCTACCTTGATTCCATCTGCAGAAACATAGTGTCCTAATACCACACCTTTGGTCATCATCATATGACATTTCTCATGACTCAAACATATCCTGGTAGCAATGCATCATTCCAGTACCTTCTCTAGGATGAGGTTCTTTGTAGCACTTCCTCTAGCAATTGTCATGTTTCTTGTATGACATCCTATGTATGCATATTCCATTACGAGCCATGGTCTTCCCACTATTAATGGGTGCCCATCGAGTCTACTTCTTGGGTTGATAACTAGGAAATCGGTTGGGTATTCCCAAGAGTCGAATGAAATTGCTACATCTTGTAATGTGCCGACTGGTTAACCACTGATCTATCAACCAATTGTAACATAATTGAATTAGGTTCAAAGGAGGTTATACCAAGGGCGTTACAGGTTTCGATGGTCAGAATATTGATGGTTTCCCCTAAATCCACTAATGTATTTGGAAAAAAACATCCCTGTATTTGAATTTTTACCACGAGATTCCCTGGGTCTGTATATTTGACTGGCTCCTGCTTGGCTAGAATAAGATTGGACAAGGCACCTACCACATGAACAGTTGATGGATTTTTAGCTTTCCTGACAGGGTTCTTCCCACATAATTCCCTAATTGTCTTTGCATAAATTGGGATGTCTTGTAGATCCTGTAGGAGTGGGATCTTAACATATAGATTCTTTAGTTCCCCTACAATATCGAAGTTAGGATATACATCTGTTTTTTCTATCATTAGCCTCTCAGGAAACGATAGAGGAGGAATTATGTCCTCATTAGGATTCTGTTGCTCGACTGTGTTTCCCCCCTTCTCTGCTTCTTCCGTTATGACCACAGTCGAGGGTGTTATTCCTGGTTGTATATTGTTTTCATTCTCCTTTTCTTGGTGAATGTTACTTTCTTCAGGAGAAATTATGTGCCTTGACCTCAACTGGAGTTCATTGCACCCTACAGAGTTGATTTCCCCGTCCAAATTCTCAATAATTTACACAAGCTGGGCTGGTCTATTATTACGATTTGGGTTGGGTTGAGCTGGTAATTGAGGGCGCATTTGAGGTTGAGGGTTCTGGGGTAATTGAAGTGGAGCTTGTAAAGTGGGCTGAGCTTGAGGAGCCATCCCCATGGATAGATTTGTCATACCCATGGGGCGCTACCGGTTTTGATTCCAATTGGGGGCTTGGGCAGCTATGTTAGTCCACTGTGAAGGATAAGTGTTATTATTTGAATTATGCGAAGATGGGGTAGGGTATTGCAAGTGTTGGCATAGGGGCAGACCCAGGGTTCAACTCTGATAGTGCACCAACAAGCCCTAACTACTAGCCCTTTCAGCAACACCTACAAAGAAGATGCAGTCTCACTTGAAGTAGCAATAGGGGGTTGCAGGACACAGGTGTCTACATTAAGAGGAAATGCAAGTGGAATCAAGGAAATCACACAAGGAGATCAGGCTATTCTTCCCAAACATAAACCTACTTCGCACAGTTATAGACTAGATCTAACATACTAATGCAATAACAATATATCATAGAGCAAAAGAACACAACATCAATCACACACAACAACAAGATATACGCGGTTCACCCTCTCCCTAGGGCTACATCCACATAATTGTGCTTTATAATACATTAGGTGAAATCATATAGTCCTATCTGCGCTCTTAGCTAGCAGATATTCTCACTTACTATATTCCCTGAGCACTCAATTGCAGGGTTGATTTTCGCACCCAGCTGAAGATCTTACAACACAGACTTTCCTCTGCACACAATACTTTTCTCTCAAAAATAACAAAAATCACTCATCATCACACACTCTAACTAACAACGACCCCATCCCAGTTCCTCTTGACCTTTATTTATACATTACAATAGCTCACCGACAGCCTTAGGCTTAAGCCTAGGTGTCTAAAACCCTAGATACCAAAACCCTAGGTCAACTTGACCCGTGTTTTCAGGGATTTTCCAGCCTGTCTTTCCTTCCTTCCTACAAGGTGCTCCAAAACATCTAATGGTGGATTTTTCCACTTGCTAAGTTGTACACAATCTGTCTTCCTCGATCTCCTTGTCCAATGACTTGCTTTCTCTTACTTCGCTCCGTATTTTCTGTTCTTTTTCTTACTTCGACCCAGTATCAGTCACTGTGTCATCCGCACAGTTCGTATGTCATCTTTTCTTCCTTAATCTTCGCTTACTTCCAGAACTAAGGGCCAACATGCCCCCAACACTCACCCGTGACTCATCTCAAGGCACTCTGATTTGAACCTTCTGCTTTTCTTCAACTGCAGACTGCGCAACACAGTCTGTACTTTCTACTCTGTTCCTCCCCATTGTGTGCAAGTTGTCTTTTCTATTTCTGGTACTCAGTTTCAACTGCACCTGTTACCTAGACCCTTCTCCTTCTATTTTTACCGAGAGATGTAAGGCAGTTGGTTGTCATAGTACAATTTCAACTGGTTCCCATTCACCAATCCTTCCTTCCATTCTCCATTCAAAGTCTTCAACTGTGAAACTCCTCTTTCCGTGACATAGGCAACCTCATACGGTCCCATCTTCCGTGACATAGGCAACCTCATACGGCCCCATCCAATGTGTTTTGAACTTCCCTGGATTCTTCATGAACTTGATATCATATACTAATACCATATCTCCTTGATTAAATTCTTTCTTCTTGATATGCCTTTCATGGTAGGCCTTTTCTCGTTCCTTCTGGACTTGCTGATGGAATCTTGCAATAAATCGGTCTTCCTCTAGTTTGACCAACTGAGCAAGCCTCTCTTGGACAACTCCAGTGCCATCCATATCTGTAAAGGTTGCGATTCTTAAGCTAGGGACCAAGTATTCCATCGGGACAACTGCTTCTAGACCATAAACCAGCTGGAAGGGGTTATGCAGTGTCATCTTCTTACAAGTGGTTCTATAGGCGCATAATATTGTTGGTACTCTCAAATCCCAATCATCCTTGTTCACACTGCAAATATTCGTCAACACTGTCTCCAAGATCTTGTTGAACGCTTCAACCGTCCCGGTCACTTGTGGGTGGTAAGGAGTGCTCTTCTGATGGTGAACTTCAAATTCCTAAGTCAAGGCTTCAATAGTCTTATTAATAAAATGTGTACCTTGATCACTCATGAAGATATTTGGGCATCCAAACCTGGTTATGATATCATCAAATATGAAACGAGCAACTGTAGTGGCACTACAATCCTTAACTACTCTTTCTTTTGCCCATCTAGTCAAATACTCTGTCGCAATGATGATGTATTTGGTTCCCATGTGCTTCCCTGGTGGGTTTATAGGTCCCACAAAGTCAATGGCCCATTTCTCAAATGCTTTTAAGGGCATGTGATCTCTTCTGGATGGTTTCCCAACTTTTTGGCATACATCTCAGGCTCTGTAGTAGTCTTTAGCATCTCTGTGTAAAGTAGGCCACCAAAGGCCAGCTCGAAGAAACTTCTGCACTATTTATTTTCCTGCGTATTGTCCTCCTGTGATGCCTTCATGAGATTATGCTAAAATCAGTGGTCTTTCTGTTTCCATGACACATCTCCCCAGGGTCTCATCGGGTCCCATCTTGTATAATTGTCCAACTATAAGTGAAAAATATGCAGTGTGCACTACCAGTTGTTTCTTCTAGGTGATTGTATATTCACTAGGTGCCATTCCTTTTGATAGGAACTGGACTGTCTCGACGAAGTGATCATCCCCCTTTCTAATGGAAAAAAACTGTGCATTCAACAGTGTATCCTCCAAGCTAGTAGGTTCCTCTCCATGTTCCAACCTCGACAAGTGTTCAAGTCCCTTTTTCATTCTCCCTGGCTTAACCACGATCTCAAAATCATATTCCTGAAATAACAGAATCCATCTGCATATTCTTCCCCCCAACACTAGCTTGTTGAGTGTAGAGTGATCAGTGAAAATTTTAAAGTGTCCTCCTAACAAGTAGTGATGAAACTTTTGCAGCGCATACACCATGGCTAAGTCTTCTCTCTCAGTGGTGGTGTAATTTATCTCAGCTGTTGATAGATTCCTACTAGAAAAGGCTAACGGGTGGTCAATATCTCCTGCTCCTGGTTATGCTAACACTTCTCCTAATGCAATAGAATATGCATCAACATGCACATGAAATTCCTTGCTCCAATCTAGGAAAACCAGAATAGGCTCAGTAACCATTTTATGTTTCAGTGTGTCGAAGCTTTGCTGACATTCTTCTGTCCATTGAAATTGACATTCTTTCTCCAAAATCTTCTCCATGGGTGCTATGATCTGTGCATAGCCTTTAATGAACTTCCTGTAATATCCAATATGTCCCCGCATAGTGCGCAGTTGTTTGACTGAAGTAGGAGGGGATAAATCAACTATAATGGAAATCTTAGATGGATCTACCAACAATCCCTTCTTACACACAATATGGCCTAGCAACACTCCAAAGGGTGAAAAGAAGATGCACTTCTTCAGGTTCAGGGAAATCTGACATTGCCTGCACTTATCCAACATTAGTCTTAAACATTCAATATGATTTTGCAATAAGCTAAAAACGGTTCAATCATCAAAGTATGCTTCCAAAAATTTATGTAAAAATTCCTTGAATGCTTCGACCACCACCCTAGAAAATATGGTTGGTGCATTCTTCAATCCAAATGACATCACTATATGCTGGTAGGATCCCCATTCTGTGGCAAATGTGGTCTTATGGCGATCTTCTTTGGCAATCTTGATCTGATGGTATCCTGAAAAGTCGTCTGTAAAAGAATATACCTCATGTCCTCCTATATTATCTAACACTTCGTTAGTAAATGATGTAAGGAATGGGTCATGTAAACATGCATCATTCAACTTCCTGAGATCTACGCAGATCCTAATTTCTCTGGTCTTCTTATCCCGTATCACCATAGGGCTAATCCATTTTGACTTTTCAACAAGTTCTATGATTGTTGCTTCCAACATTCTATCTAGTTCAATCTTCACTTTCTCCTTATATTTAGGGTTCAATCTGTAAGTTATTTGTTTAACTTGCCTTGCATCTGGTTTCAAGGGGATGTTCATCTCTCCCATGGGCCCTTTAATGCCCTTCATATCAGTGAACTTGTTTGGAAACAAGTCCTGATATTCATGCAATAACTCTATGATATTATCAATAGTAGCATCATCCCAGTAATCTCCAACATTAGCAAGCTTAGGTGCTTGCTATGTTCCAATATTAACTTTCTTGATTTTGATTGGTTGTTCAATAAAAGGTAGTTCGACTCCTAGTCCTTCTATGTTTCTCTGTCCTTTTGTTTCTACATTGTTCGCCTTCCTAGGATGATCGTCTTCATCGACATTGATATTGTAACATCCTTGCAATTTCTGAAGAGGTACAGTCCATTCATCTTCTTCTTGCTCCACAGAGAGGCTAGGGGCTTCCTCAAATACATTTTTTCTTACAACCTGTAAATCTTGATCTACCATAGGGTACTGACTTTCAAACAAGGATATAGCTACATAGTTCTGTTTCATACCTTGCCAATCTGCAGTGGTGAGGCACAGTTCCACTTCAAGGTACCAGTTGATAGGCGTTGTGTCTAGAGTATTGATGAATTTATGCACCCATAGCTCTTGAGGAATGCAGCTTCAAGCCTCCTCACAACTTCGCACATGGCCTTTTGGGAAGCTTTGACCTGTGTACCTAACTTCACATCCTTCGAATTGTTCTGAAAATCTCGTTTTCATCAAAGTGCGACAATGTATCCAGTTCACAATGTTCCTTTTATGTGTTCCCCACCATCTTGTTGGGGTATCTTTCAAAGCCTCGTCCAGTGCCAACAATGTCTGTTGTACTGGTACAATCTCTTCAAATTCTAGTAAGAAAGTTTCTAAGTGATTCAAACCATCAAATGTGGGTAAATTATTTACTGTTGTGTCAATCCAGTGAACTTCTCTGGTCAATCTAGCACATCGCTACGCAAAAACTTCATACATCTTGTTCTACCAGTTTTCCAGTGCTTCTTCTGAGTCGGATGAGCATGTGTTGTCACTTCGCTAGCTTAGGTTCCCATCTGTTGTAGGATTAATGTAATCCTACTGTCTTGCAGTCAATTTGTATATATTCTCTAACTCATATGTGCGGTCCTCTTCTCTGATGGGCCATGTGTATCTGGGACCTTCATCAGGATCCAAAGGTGTAATGACCCTAAGGACATCACCTTCAAACGTCATTCTTCTTTTCTTCAAATCAACAAGAGTAGAATTGTTGAAAGCCCAATCAATTCCTAACAGCGCGGGATAAGGACAACTATCATCGACTATCTCAATCACCTCGAAGTCCAAAAATGTTATGACCCCATCAATGTCCACAAGGACATGTTCCAGTCTTTCGAAGGGGCTCACAGCCTGTTGATTGGCCATCCTAAGCATGATGGGGGAATAGATCAACTTAAGTTTTCCCATCAGTTCCCAGGTCTGCTTCGTCATAAGATTGATCTGCGATCCTAAGTCAAGGACCACATAATCTATATCATATTCTCCAATTTGAGCGTTAAGGTGTAGTTCCTTATTTGTCCTTCTCTTTGTGGATAGTTGATGTACTGCTTTATTCAGTAGAGGATCTACCCTTCCTAGATCATACTGTCTGATCAAGTTTTGGAGCTATTGTAAAACGGTCTCATCCTTTATCAAATTAATGCAAGTGCATAAAAATTCCATGAGATTACTTACCTCTTTTCCTTCTCTAGGTGAAACATTCTGATCAAAGGCTAGGGGCATTCCACATTCTCTCACTTCTGGTTGTCCATTGATGAAGAAGCCTGATCTCTTCTAAACTCTTTTCTTTACTCTTCAAATGTATGCTTCTCTCTCTTTGTATCAAACTCTTGTGTCTTCTCCCCAACTTTTTTGACTCCTGATTGTTCTGTAGTCTTCCCTGGAGTCACCCTGTCTTCTCCTGTAGCAGCGCCTCCTCTAGTGATAACAATGACTCTGGGATTTTCTCCGCGAGGTTCTACTGTGATTAGCTGTACTTGTTGGTTTCCTCCTCATTTTTCCTAAAGTTTGGCTAACAGTGCAGGAAAATATTCTATGACATGTTCAAATGAGTTGCAGTAACTAGATGTGGTACAAGGGTTTTGACAATCCCTTACCAAATGACATGGCTGTGCACAATTATAACAAATGATCTGACCTCTACCTCGACCCATACCTCCTCCTCGTACTCTTCCTCTGAATCCACAAAGAGGGTTGTAGTTTCCTCTTCCAGAGGGAATTATACTATGTAATGTTCCCTTCTTAATGTACTTCACCTTGAATTTTGTATATATCCCTTGACCTTTCATGCATGAGGTCATAGGCCCTACAATCCCTATCATCATGCCCTACTGACTTACAGAACGTGCAATACAAATTTGTGGGTGTCTGAACATATTTTTGCGTGTAATAACATTCACCAGGGTGATGTCTATTTCTACATACCTCGCACCATGATAAGGTAACTTGTTTCAAAGGGCTCAGAGCTCCATATGCCAAGTACTTGTGAAATAGGGGACAATGCTCCTTGTCATGGCCTTCCGATTTGCATCTAATGCACCAGATATATTCTCTTTTATCTTTTCCCTTTTCTTTCTTCATATCTTCGACCTACAAAGACAACCTATTTAACTGACTTAAAATTTGACTCATACCTAAGTTGGATTCTCCCATAGGGGTTGATTCTAGCTTCATGGAAATCTCCAGTGCCTCAGCCTGCGAAGCAATATTTTGTTGCATCAGAGGGACTCTAATGTGTGGTAAAAGGGAATCAATGAACCATTCCTTTTTCTGCTCATTTGGGATCTGAAAAGTCAGTCGGCCCGTTAAGGTTTTCAACCTCTGATAAAAATCCCAAACAGGTTCAGCTACTCTTTGCTTGATTTCTTTCAACTCTGTAATGCATTGTGACTCCAACTTGGGTTTCTTGAATTCTGAAATCAACACATTCTTGATCTCATTTAGTGGTTTAGGATGTGAAATTCCTTGGACAAGTTTCATGTAACAACTCAGTGCGTGGTCTCTCAAGGTAGTACTAAACTGAGCTCGTTTAACAACTTCGTTGGTGACATTCTTAATACTCCATACGGCTTCACATAGAAACCAGTGTTGATCGAGATCTTTAGATCCATCTCCACTTAAGGTGGGTAACCTCATCTCATCTACCATAGATCTTCCTAGGCTTCCTGACTGAGTGTACGTTGAACCACTTGTACCAGTGCTCTGAGTGTTCTGATAACTTAGGTTACTCTGGTTACTTAATGTTGCTGGAACAACAGGGGGTGCAATAGCACTTACTTCAACAATCTGTGCAATCCTTGAATTTTCTGACTCTTCTCGACGAAGTTCTTCAGTATTCTCTTCTTCTGCCCTAGCGGACCTTGAATGTTCCTCATTCAAAAACTCTTCATCTTCTCCACTGTAGAACCCTTCTTCTTGTGTTGGTTCGTGACTCTGCTCGAACAAGTTCACCAGAGGAACTTCTCTGAAGGTCCTCCCACTGCGCATGTGTCCGATCTATGTGTCGTTGTCACTATCTGAATTCTTGAACATTGGCCTTTTTAGTCTTACCCACTACTGTATCTTCAAGATGTTCTTCTCATGTAATAGCATCTTGATTTTCAACTTCAAGAAGTGTAAAAATTTTCCTCTATGTCCTTTAAAGAAATATCTCTCTACTTGGCTATATGATTCTACCCCATCAATAGCAAACTCTGTGATATACCCTCCAAGGGTACTATCAAACCAGTAATCTACTGCTCTTGACACAACGTTATCAACTCTTTTGACCTTCTTGATCAGCGTCGACATCCAAACCACAGGCGGTCTAGATCTGATCTCAAATTGGGTGTCTTCTAATCTGGCCAGCCACTCGAATAGTTCCTTATGAATTCCTCTAAAGAAAATCTCGTGTATATCAGTAAAGATATACCTTCCCAACCAATATTTTGTGCTAGTATTAGGGTTCTTATTCTGAGCTTCTGCGAAGTCCTTTTCCCTTTCTTCTATCCACTTCTGAATCTCTGTCTTCAATGGAAACCACCTTGACATTCCCTCAAGAATATCCATGTCCCAAAAACAAAACCATTTGTTGGCACAGGGGCTGAACCAGGGTTCAGCTCTAATAGTGCACCAATAAGACCTAACTATTGGCCCTTTCGGGAACACCTGCAAAGCAGATGGAGTCTCACCCAAAGTAGCAATAGGGGGCTGCAGGACATAGGTGTCTACAACCAGAGGAAATGCAAGTGGAATCAAGACAATCACACAAGGAGATCAGGATATTCTTCCCAAACATAAACCTACTTCACACAGTTATAGATCAAATCTAACATACTAATTCAATAATAGTATATCATAGAGAAAAAGAACACAACATCAATCACACACAACAACAAGATGTATGTGGTTCACCCTCTCCCTAGGGATACGTCCACAGAAATATTCTTTATAATATATTAGGTGAAATCATACCGTCCTATCTCCGCTCTTAGCTAGTAGATATTCTCTCTTTCTCTATTCCCTATGCACCCAACTGCAGGGTTGATCTTCGCACCCAACTGAAGATCTTACAATGCAGACTTTTCTCTCCACACAATACTTTTCTCTTAGAAATAACAACAATCACTCATCATCACACAATCGAACTAACGACGATCCCATCCCAGGTCCTCTTGACCTTTATTTATACATTACAATAGCTCACCGATAGCCTTAGCCCCAAGCCTAGGTGTCTAAAACCCTAGATAACAAAATCCTAGGTGTCTAAAACCCTAGGTCAACTTGACCCGTGTTTTCAGGGCTTCGCCAGCCCGTCTTTCCTTCCTTCCTGCGAGGTGCTCCAAAGCATCTACTGGTGGCTTTTTTTGCTTGTTGAGTTGTCCACGATCCGTCTTCCTCAAACTCCTCGTCTAACGGCTTGCTTTCTCTTACTTCGCTCCATCTTTTCTTCTCTTTTGCTCACTTCGACCCAGTATCAGTCACTATGTCGTCCGTGTAGTTCGTATTTCATCTCTTCTTCCTTAATATTCTCTTACTTCCAGAACCAAGGGCCAACAACAATTTAGGCCAGGTAGGATTTTTAGTTGGTTAATTTGACCAAGTGGGATTTGCAGCTGGTTGATTTGGCGAGGCTACAGTAGGATATTGCTGGGACTGCCAGGTGGGATTAGCAAATGGTTGGCCCTGCCATGTGTTTCTAGAATTTTGTTGTTGACCATACTTCCCAGAAAAGAAAGAGGAAGGATCTTGTAGTGTACCTGGGGGACAAGCCTGCCATTGGCGGCGCTGAGCCATCAGATATACCGGTTATGTTTCCTCTTCTGCTTCTTTAAAGACAAATTTTAGTCTTGGGAGTGATGGACATTGCTCTGTCGCATGGGATTTCACACATATGGCACAAAACCAAACCACATGCAAAGGACATTCCCTTAGACCATGTTTCTTTCTGCATCGGTGGAAAAATATGGCCAATACCTATTTTTCTTCTGCTTGTTTCTGTTTAGCTTGCAGAACATCCAATTTTGTAGTCAGAGTACTCAAAATGTCAATTTTAAAATTTTCTAAAAGATTACCAACTTCTGCTCGGGTGACACCCTCTCTAGTAATGTTGTTATTTCTGGTGAGGGGAGCCTACATTCCCAATCAGGTTTGTGTACTTCCACATGAACACCTGATGCATAATTGGATAATGCTATAATAAGTTTCTTGATAAATATCACCTTTTTCCCATTAAATTCAATGTTTCTACCAATTCATCCTTCATACCTTTTATCATAGTGGCTTTAAGTACCTCACCTGGTAGTGTACTGTAAGGTGATCTTTGCAAGTTATACTGAAACCTTTCAACATATTCTTCTAGTGTCTCATTTTATTTTGCAGTCATTTGAAATATTTCGTCTTTTAAATCCCTGGTTCTACAGTAGTCTTGATGTTTTGTAAGGAAGGCTTGTTTCATTTCATCCCAAGAATTTATAGTTCCTCCTCCTAATCCCATAAACCATCATAAAGATTCTCCTTTTAAAGTGGAAGGGAATAACTTCAGTTTCTGGGGTTCAGAGGTGTAATCATAACCTCTACACAGGACATCAAATTCGAATAAGAACGCATCAGGGTCCTCTGAGATCAATCCATGAAAGGTTGGAAGATTCTGTAATGGAATGGTTTTCATTGGGGAATTAGCAACCAGATTGACTATAGGATATTCCAAGGTAGAAGTTTGGGGTCGCGGTGGATTTTTCTGTGCCATTTGGTCGAAGATATTCCAATAGCCTTTAGGGATTTCTTGTTCTGGGTGTTCTATTTGGGGAGATTGATTACTTGGTCCCCTAGGGGATTTAATCGTGTTTCCTCTATTCTAAATTTCAGGTGTTCCTTCTCCTATCAGAATCATAGGAGATCTAGGTTCATGTGGTGATGGGTTTGCCTCAACAAATCCACTGGTCTCCCCTTATCCTTCTTTCAAATTACAAGAATTTCCCTCATCTGAAGGACCGAGAGGTGGGGTATGTGTATTTTGGAAGCTTTGTTCAGTCCCTTCAGTTCCACTATGAACCTCAGCATGAGCTGCAGTTGGTGAATTTTTTGCTTGAGGGATTCAGGTGGATCCTTTTCGAGGTCCAACCGAAGCTTGAGATTCAGCTTTTCGGATAATTTCATCTATGTAAGTGATCCTTCCAGGGGGCACCGAGCCTTGGGCTTTTGTAGTCTTTGGTGGGGGTTTTGGTTTTTCAGGTTCTTTCTTCTTAGTCATACACACTCACACACAATTTCTAACCACCTATATAACCTCTATGCATTAACTGGAGGTAGGTGTTGGCACACGAATTTTACTTGTTTCCTACATAGGTTCTTACCTTCCATTTTCAATACCGCATCCTCCATAGACGCAACCTATGCTATCTTTGACATTCTCCCCGACAACGACGCCAAAATGTTGGGATCTAAATATGTCCTAGAAACAACCTTAGTTTAACATTAATTTATCAACCGATGATTCGTCTTTTCTTTCAAGAATATCAACAAAGTCTATGCAGTAGTTGTAGAGGTTAAAATCATGTAGTTAAAGCAAATCTGAGTTTATCAATAATCAAGTTCCTCACACATTCATTAAAAACTCTGAAACTAAGATCTTACTCAACAAAATTATAATATGATCAATAACATGATTTGAATTAAAGGCATTAACCAATTTGTTGAATTCATCTAGCTAAGAAACAATAATTTAATCTATGAAAATACTTAATAAACCAATCTATCAATGATTGTCTAACTTGCTGGAAAAGAACAACTAAGTATTGTAAAATTGAGAAGGAACAACAAATGCAGATTTAAGAGAAAGGAACAACAACTGTAATTTTAATATAAGGAACTATGCATGTGAAAATGAGAGGAACTCTCAAGAAATAAACTACAACAATGGTAAATGGAACATCAATCGATAACCTTAAAATGAAACATCTATCCTCTATAATTAAATGGCATAACTAATTTATGAAAACATCAGCACACTCACACATTTATCTTAATTGTTGCAAAGAGATTTAAATGAAAAAACTGAAATCAAATTGATACGATTACAGATTGAGACAGTGACTCCTTTTGACTAGGCCCACAATCTTCAGAGGGTATTGCTGCTAAAAACGTAATACGTAAAGATGGTAAAAACGCTCAAGACTTCCATTAATTCCATAATTGGTAAAACATTTACAATGGACTGCTTGTATAGAGAAATTCAGAGATCTGAATGCTTGGATAAATTTCTTGGATATCTCTCTATGGTTCATCACCCTCTATATATTACAATGATATGGGTAAATTAAGCTATCCCAAGGATCGATAGATCCTTAGGATTGCTATTACTATTTATAAAGATTACAAAATAGAGAGTCAATCTTCCTCAAAACTGGTTTGCGCCTTATTTCTTCGACCTCCAATAGTCTATGCATCTTCATAATCTTCTTATTTATCTTGAGTTTAACAATAATCGTCCATTTCTGCAATAAAATTAAACAATTCAAACCAAAATTCAGAAATGATCTAATATCACTCAATAACATTTCTAGAAGACTTTTTAATCATTTTCTTTCCTAATTATTTCTAATTAATAGAAAATTCAGTCAAGATTATATCATAAACCATGGTGATAAGGAGGATATTTGTACCTTTTTCTCAACTCAGCAAATGCTCAAAATGGATTACTTTTCTATTGGTATCATTACATCTTTTGAGAATATGTCAATACTATAAAACAATGAGTTAAAAAATCAACCAGAGTGAACCCTAGGTGACTTTGAGTGTAGCCTACAACAACCACTAACTAATAATGTTAATCAATAAACCCAGTATTGCTTAGTCAACAATGCAATTGATGAAAATGCCTAAAGGATACTTTCAGATCTGGTTCACTACTGTATTTGTGGATAGGTGGGACCAGTGCTAGCCACCAATGGCACTGCACTCCCTCTGTTAGTTGTAGGGATGTGTTATGAAGATTACCCTAGTTCTCTTCTCACCATGGACACTATTATCATTAGAAGAAAGGATGAATGATGGTCATTGTGCCTAGCCTTTTGGGTCTTCAACCTTCCTGTTACTTCATATAGCCACTGATCTCTATGTCAAACTCAAAAATGTTTCCACTTTGCAAGAACCTTTAAATGTTATAAAGTCCTCAAATAATTTTATGCTAATAAAAAACAACTTGGAGATAACATCCATGGAGTGAAAGAAGACTTTATTATGGTTCACTTGTAATAGGGGCACATATATCATTGTTTATTTATCATGTCTCGAAATCGCTAAGTTTGTAACTAATGCAAGAATATTTGGCATCAAAGACAGGATGCTCAAGGTTGAAAGCTCAAAATGGATTAATTTTCTCTTGGTATCATTGCATCTTTTGAGAATACATCAATACTACACAACAATGAGTTAAGAAATCAACCAGAGTGAACCCTAGGTGACTCTCCAAATATCGCTTTAATAATATGCTCTAGAGAACATTCTTATTTATACTCAATTCCAATAGTAGTATAATTAAAATATGTGATAATTTTTTTACAGGGATCTCCTACAACATGTACCACTATAGCATTCGGGATTTCAATGATGGAGGCAACCTTTTTTCTGGTGGAAGGATCAACGACAAAGATTAAATTATTGTAAGGGCTCAATAATACTATCCATTGATCTCAGACTTTGAAGGGAATTAGATGGCGGACATTCCAGAGTTGTTGGAATTCATACCATATAAGGAAGATTTTTTATTATTATGAGTCATTAAATGAAATCTAAAATTCATCATGGTAACCCATTAAAAAAACTAAGAGTTGCCCATTAAAAATAGGTAAGAGTAGCAATAATCTCACACATAGAATTCGTGCAATAATGAAATCAAACACAATTTCCACATAGACATTTTTACCCTAGAAACCCAAAAGGGAAAAATAGCTTTGAATGGGGGCTCAATGTTTCATTCCAACAATCTCTGGTTATAATGTTTTCATGTCTCTCTATGTCTCTTCCTCTTTTGGCTAAAATGTTCTTTGAGAATAAAAGTAAAGGAATGAATAGGGAAAGTTGGGGGGTAATGGGAAGACCAATAGGCATGACCCTTCATTTCTCATTCCTTATCTTTCTCTTCTATTTTATTTTTCTTTTTCAATTATTTCTTTCTTTTTATCTCTTTTGTCTCATTCACTTTACTTTTGCATTGTCTTTTACATAGTTTACTTAAATTTCATTAATTGTTGAATTAATTTGTAAGTACTAAGTATTACAACCATTAATTGGTTTGGATCCATTTCATATTACACCTCCCCATTGAGAGGCTTTTTGGTCTCCAAAAGCTCGAAGGAAACCAATCTGGATCAATGTACCTTCTATCTACTTCTATGGAACATAGATCTAAATTTGGCTCTTGGCTATCACTCTAACTTTGTCTCTGGATTTGGCTCGTGGTTCTAGCTACTAGATTTGGTCCTAGCTATGGCTCTGGATCTAGTTCTTGGTTCTCTTATTCCTTTAATCCAAAGATCTGCCCATTGATTCTCATCTATGAGAAATATCTAGGTCTACACTTTGCAATGGGCATATGTTCCCATCTCTCTTAGTCTTGGAGACAATCCATATTGGCAGTCAATGAAGCCAAGTTGAATTTTGGTCTATGTTTAGTGTGACCCTAGCATGTAATGCCATCATGTAGCAATTCCAAAAGGGAAGTGTGATTTGCATTCTCTTTCTAGGATCAATTGCTTCCTGACATGGAAACAACCTTATAGTGATAGCACTTGCTTACAAGCATGTCTTTGAGTTCTCAAGAACAACCCTCCAATGTCATTGACCTCTATGCATTGGTCTCCAACACATCTCCAAGAATGGGTTCTTCTAAAATATTATAGGTAGTTGTAGCGTACCCAACTCCTTTATTGGGCCATGTTGATTCAAATGCAGAAAATACGTGCAACATGACATACAAGCTCATGCAATTATCAATAATTTTAAATTCATGAATGCATATGATTTAAACATGCACATCAACAATTAAACACACATAACATAAATTAAACACAACATTCAACATAATATTCATACAATAAACAACACAGTGATAAGATCACTTATCTTTGTGAATATTTACATAGCAGGCTATAGGCGTCGAAAATTTCACCCAACCATAGACCTTTGTTGTTCCAATTCTCTTAGCAACAAGTCACCCTCAAGCTGGGGATATGTGTCCACAGGGAAGGAAAGGATCCTATGGGAATCTATAGTCCACTCAAACCACTCAAAACTCACTAAAACACAATGACGTGACTCCTATGACAATTCCAACTGCCCAACTCTCTTCCCCATCAGTTTGCACAACCCAAAGGATGAGATTTCTTGCTCTACACCATAGTCCTTCAGACAATCTCCATCCCCTCCAGGGATCTAGTATAGAGTGGCCATGAATCTCTCTATTGGGGGCTCCAAAAAATCTAGCTACAACAAGAGCCATCACACATAATTGACACATGATCTTTGGGTAATTTCTCACTCGAAATCACTCATGGACATAACAACCTCTTTCTCAACATAAATTCCAACTTCAACAATGATCCATATTGTTTCATTATATTGTTTGTCATCTATCTCTATTCTTTCAAAGTGGAAAAAAATGGAGGATTCATATTCCAGGGCCATTTTAGTGGTAGGTTCCAGTTTGGAAAATTGGGGTTCAAAACCTTCCTAAGCCATTTAGACGCAATAAATGACATTTTTTGGGGCTTTAGTGTTTGAAACTTATGCACACCCCCTTGATGGTATTCTACACTCTGGTACCTTTCCAACGATGTAAATCGTGCATCAATCGAAGTTCACATGCAAAATTTATGCCTCCTGCAAGTTGACCTACCGTGTTGACCACCATGGTACGAGAGGATGCCACATCAATTCCTGTTACTCATGCATATGGGGCTAGACACGTATGTAATTTCAAGAAGATTATAGAAGGTCCAAAAACCTATCACAACTGAGGGTTGAGGAAGTCAAAAATCTATCCCTAGATGGCTATCAGACTATGTTAAATATCAAGCCACTAGGAGGAGAAGGGGTTCCATTCTTTTGCATTGTATCTTGCTCCATAGTTGAAAAAACCATCTAAGAGTGGTATTTTGTGAGCATAAAAGAGGAGGAGAGATTATATAGCTGCCATAGAAGCCACAAGTCAAAGGAAACTCCATAGAGAGTGCCTTTTTCTTTGTACTTGCATCATTTCTATACCAAAGAAAAGAGAGAAAAGCAACTTCACCTTCTAGCTAGGTTTTCCCCTATATTGGGTTTCAGAGGTCATATATTGTGTTTATTTGTTGATGGTGTGATTGTGTTTTATTGTTCTCTATTTTCTATAATTTTATCTATTCCATGCATAAGAATAAAATTAAGTAACTAAATATTCTGTAGATCTAAAGGGAAAATAACCTTAATAGTAAAGATTTCAGTATTTTATTAGATTTTTTTCTGAAAAATTGTTCCAGTGGAATATCCATGGTAGTTTACAGATCATATTGGTATCAAAGTAAGGTTTTTCTTTTGGGTATTTGTGGGAATTTGCAGGATATAGGAATCATATTAACGATAAGTCAAAAAAACCCTAGCCATGGTAGACGAGTATGTTCATAATAACCCTCGAGATCCAGCAAAAGAGAGATTTGAGCAGTTGGAAGTGCAAGTTTTCGACATCAATTGCAATATGAACCTCCTCATGGTGGCTCTAGCAAGCAATATCGAACCATTCAAAGATGTTGGAGGCTTTAAATCAGAGATCAGATCAGAGGGGAAATCGGGAGATCGAGAAGACTTAGAAAAGGAGTCGTGGAAAGAATCTGAGAAAGAGCAGTCGAGTTTGAATGTTGTTAACCCTTCACACTCCCTATTCAATATGGAAGTGAAAGTGGACATAAATCCATACAAAGGTGAGATCAATGCATTAAAAATGAATCATTGGTTGCAACAACCAAAAGTTTATTTTAGCGTTCACCATTTAGATGAAGGGCATAAGATTTCATTTGCTAGATTGAAGTTAGAGGGCCATGCTTTAACCTAGTGGGAGATCCACACATAAACACTTAGGTTGGAGGGTGATCTGCCAATAACTAGGTAGGAGGACTTTAGAATCATCATCTAGTCTCAATTCTACCCTATCAGGTATGTAGAGGACTAATGGATCTAGTGGCACTACTTCAAGCAGAGGCAAGGGAAGAGTGTACCAGAGTACACCACTGAGTTCAAGAAGATGACCATCATATTGGGCATCTCTCCCAAGAACCCAAATGTACTCTGTTAAAATTTTGGTGTGCTCGTTTAACCCTCTAATGTTACTGGTCGTTACTCCAACTAGTTTACACAACAATGTAACATGCGTAGAAAACTATTTCACTAGAGTGGTAATATCTCAACGTACTAGACTATTTCACTGGAGTAGCTATGTGTACCATACTATTTCACTAGAGTAGCAATATCTTGGCGTACCATATTATTTCACTGGATTAGCAATATCTCAGCATACTAGACTATTTCACTGGAGTAGCTATGTGTACCAAACTATTTCACTGGAGTAGAAATCTCTCGGCATACAAGACTATTTCACTGGAGTAGCCCTCTGCGTACCATACTATTTCATTGGAGTAGTAGTAACTCGACGTACCAAACTATTTCACTGGAGTACCCCTGTATGTACCAAACTATTTCACTGCAGTAGCAGTAACTCGATGTACCAAAATATTTCACTGGAGTAGCCCTCTGCATACCAGACTAATTCACTGGAGTAGAAGTAACTCGACGTACTAGACTATTTCACTCGAGTAGCCCTCTGTGTACCAGACTATTTCATTGGAGTAGCTGTAACTGGATGTACCAAACTATTTCACTGGAGTAGCCTCTATAATCCATCACACTTCCATAGCATTTTCCTCTACCTAGGGAACACAACACTTCCCGCTACGTGGGGAACATTTCTCGCTACCTAGGGAACACAACACTTCCCGCTACCTGGGGAAGTCCTTTTGAACCACTCCAAGCTTGTCCATCAAGTAATCAAACTTCACCCTTGGCAGAGGCTTGGTCAACACATCAAATACATGATCATCAGTAGCCAAATACTGGAGTCTAACTACTCCTCTTTGCACCATGTCTCTGATATAATGGTACTTGATCTCGATGTTTTTGGACTTGTCATGAAACACAGGGTTCTATGTCAACTTCAAACAACTCTGGTTGTCATACCAAATACAAGTCGCTTCTAACTTGAGATCAAACAATATTGTAAGCAACTTCTGAAGCCACACTGCTTCGTTGCGAGATGAACATGCTTCTATGTACTCTGCCTCAGCCGTACTGAGTGCCACACTAGTCTTCTTCCTACTGAACCATGAGATCATAGTTGATCCCAAAATGAAGCAACATCTAGATGTACTTTTCCGGTCTGCATCACTATTGGCCCAATCTAAATTAGTAAAGCCTTGCAGGCTTATCTCACGATCTGAAGAATATCTGAGTCCATAGTCAATTGTACCTTTCAAGTACGTCATCACATGTTTTGTTGTAATCAAGTGAACATGTCTCGGCTCAACCATATACTAACTCAATGTGTTCACCACAAAACATATATATGGAATTGTGTTCGTTAAGTACATCAATGAACCAATCATATGTCTATACATGGTGGCATCCACTATCTCTGAAGGTGTAATACTAAATAACTTCATATTTTTCACCATCAGTGTAGGAATGGATTTACAATCCATTATTTTGAATCTGTTCAGAATATCTATAACATATTTTCCTTGGCACATGAAAATCTCATCTGGTTTTTTCCACACCTCTAGACCCAAGAAGTAATGCATCATACCCAGGTCTTTCATCTCGAACAGGTCATCCACATATAACAGTAATATCACTGGTCCACCATCCACAACCTTGTAGTAAAGGTTGGAATCTACTTTACTCTTGGTAAAGACCAAGATCATCAAGAAACTATCTGATATGGCATATCATGCCCTAGGTGGCTTCTTAGGCCCATACAAATATTTCTTCAATCTGCAGACACGAGATTCCTTCTCATGTATCTTGTGGTTTCTCTATGTACACTTCTTATGACTACTGGAGAAAGTGTCTCGCCATAATATTCTCCCTCTTGCTGGGAGAATCCTATGGACACAAATCAAGCTTTGTACATCTCTATGTTGCCATCAATAACATGTTTGATCTTGTAGATCAATTTGGAAGTCACCACCAACTTCCCTTCTGGTCTCAAGGAAAAAGATCCATATCCCAGTCCTTCTTACTTTCTTCCTCCTCTGTCACTAAAACAAGGGAATCTTCCCAGGAGGTCTCATATCTCCTCAAAGCCTCTGAAGCTTTGATCTAGCCTCCTCAACTCATGGCACATGTCTGTCAGTCCTAGAAGATGTCTCTCTCTCCCATCTGAATCTGAGGAGGGATACTTTCTGAATGAAAATATCTAAGCCACTGACTCTCTCTGAGATCATATTTACTCTGAGTCTCCATGCTCCCTCTAAAGCTTGAATCCCTCTGAGTCTATATAATCTTCATAGCCATATGCTCCCTCTGTATGTGATGATTTCCTCTTAAGTCTCCTATGAATGGTCTTGGGAAGGTTTCTCCTCCCTACTGGATCGTGAGGGTTGAATCCCTCTGAACTCTAGCTCCTTCTGAGATGGTACTTGGTGTGGTCGCCTACCTCACCACTGGTGGAGCCATCTACTCCTCATGATATGGCTTATCTATGCTATATGTCTTTTCATCCTGCAAAGTGTCTCAGGACCATGTTGGTCTCTTCCTAGTTACTGCAATGATTCTGGGTAGGCACTTCGGGCTCTAATAACTCTTCTTGATGATTTAAAGAGTGATCAACTGCACTAGAGGTATTTGTTTGGTCATGTTTGGAGCCTTCTTCTCCTTTTTTTTTTTTAAGTAAAAAAGGGGTGTTGCCTACTATATTATATTAACAAAAAGATACAATGGTGCTACAGCCGCCAAGTGTGTCGCCATTTTACCGGAAACCAGCACAACTTGGGGCTCATATGTTCCTTCTAGATAAAAAATAAAAGATTGTTTCGCCATCTGTCCTGCTCGAAGGAAACCATGATAGATGGCCATGCATCATCTTAAGACTGTTTAAGGCATTACAGAGAGCTTTTTTATAAGCTTGGACTTGACTCTGAACAGTAAGAGCTAAAACAAAAGGGAGCCCCAACATGGCTGGAAGTAAAAGAGAAAACCAGACTGAAATTGACTAGATCAAATACCCGGTGGCCTGTCATCCTCGTCCTCCTGCCGCGCTGCTCTGGCCTGCATGACAAACGACTGGGCACACGTTGGGAATTTTTTATTTGCCAAGGCATTGGAGTACACTTCGAAAATCATATCCAACTGTTGTCCCATGAGGAGGGCCCTATGCTCCTGGTCTGCCATCAGTCCTCGTAGTTCAAACACTAAATCCAAGTGTGTCGCATGGAGGAAGGGTGGCGGGGCACCAATATGTCCATGCATGGCTCGGTTGGAAGGTGGCACTGGGGTTTTGTCACCCTCGCCAAGAGTGACCTTTGTTTCCCTTGTAGCTGCCTTGCCTGGAGTAACCACCTTTGTGTTTGTGTTGCCCACACCCTTGTCCATGGCTGCTATGTCTTCATGGTGCTCAATTACCACGTAGGTCCCCTGTGAGACCTAATCCATGTAAGGCACTTCCTCAAAATAACACGTTGATAATTCCTCACAGAGCCCCCCCCTCATGCTACCTCTTGCTTGAGGTTCTAGGCTAGTCGAAGTGTTTTCCGTGTAAGGCACTTCCTCGACATAACAGGTTGGGAATTCATCACCAAGCCTTCCCATCATGTTGCTTCTGGCTTGAGTTTCAAGTGCAATCGAAGTATTTTCTTCCCGCATAGTGCCTGTGGGCTGTCAATTATCTGAGAGTGGGAGTTTTTCTAGAGGGGTTTGAGCGTGCTCCTCTATCGCAAACTCATTTAAATAAGCCTGGAGTGAGAGATGGGTTGCATGTGCTCTCTGATGAAGAATGGAGTTGGCCAACGAGAGTGCTCTTTCCAATTGTTGTCTCCTTTGTCGTTGAGAAACGTGGGTGTACCAAGCCGACCCACGACGAGGTTTACCTCACTCCCTAGGCATCGTAGTGAAGGAGTGGGTATCAAACGCACCAGGGCTCGGAAAATTCAGAAGGATGCGGAGAAAAATGCACCAGAGCTCACAAATGGCGGAAAGTTGTAGAGCAAGAATGAGTTGAATGTGACCATGCCTCCTCGCTTTCACAGGCTTGTGGGACGGCAGGACATGGCTCCACATTAAATATGCCATAGTAAATGCTTGCAGAGCCGACCCTTTCCTGCGAGGGAGAAATCACTTACCCGAAGGTCGGCAGTAATGGCCTGCTCCCATCGTTAATGTTGAATAGATGGGGAGCGACCTGCCACATTTAATATGAGGCTGGGCGCTATACCAGGTGGTGGTGTTGTGCATCGTGTCATCCCATCCAGGGATCATGTCACCCCATCCGGGGGAGCCTTCTTCTCCTTACAATCAATATCCATATGAGATACTATGTATCTCGCAAAAGTACCCTTCTTCGTCTTCTTTTTCTTCGGTACATGGATGTATGCGGTCAAGTATATAACTTCTTATCTAGGTAGTCTACTCCATGTATCAGACTAGATACCATCTAATATGTTTCCTCTTGCAACCGTCACTATAGCTTCCCTCAGAGTTATCACTTGTGACCTTCTTGGAACAAGACCAACAACAAGGGAAAACAATAGACAAGAATAATACTCTTATAATAATAATAAAAACAATAACGAGAACAATCATCACAGTAGCTCATTCTCAGAGCTATCACTTGTGACCTACCTGGAACAAGATCCAAAACAAAAAAATACAATAATAAGAAATGGGAACAACAATATCTCCATGGTAACCTCCATGGAATTTACAAGATAACCTACCCGAGACAAGAGCAACAAGAGAAAAAGTATTTCCAATATAATAGCATTTTCATAACAACATATCTATGTTAACAAAAATAAAGACAATTTCATGGTAATCAACATATCATTACCAAGGTGACCTGCCTGGAAGCAAAACAAGAAGTATATCCTAGAGGAGATGTTAGTTCATTTTGCACACAAGTATAATAAGCATTTATATCAATAGTACTCACATGCTACCAAGTATTCATAGTATCTAGCAGTAATAGAACCTTTCAAGGATTGCTATCACAACTATAGTGTTTACTTGTAATGTATCAATTATCAAACTTGATATGTGCAAATTGGAAACTTATCAATTTAATTAATCAAACCTCAAACCTGGAGTCTTATCTTCAAGAATGAGTGTTGTTGTTTTTCTTTTGAGTCTCCTTCACTCAAGATGACAAGTATTCTCTCCAACCCGTCCACTGTACTTAAGAAAATATGCTTTCTTGACATAAATTTGAGTTAGGGAATATAATGCAAGTAAACTCAAAAATATCAACCTTCATCTATCTAATACTTTGACTAGGGTCATCTTATAAATTTAACTTTGACCAAAGGTTAGTATGATAATCACAACTTCAATAGATAAAAATAGAACTAGTTGTTCATAAGATCACAATAATTCCATAACTAGATGCATATCAAAACAATCAAACATGGAGTGTGTTGTTCCTATGAATGTGTTGGATCTAAGATTCCTCTGGATCTACAAATGTTGCTTGGAAAAAATATCCCTTCTCCTGCAAATAACCTTAAGATAATGATACAATTTAAACATATACAAGTACATACCTCTGGCAGGAGCGAAAAATAGTGGAAAGCAACGACGAATCCTAAGACTTCAAGGTGCTCCAACTTGCAATTTGAAGGTAGTTGGAAATGTGTTAGGGTAAGGCGTGTTGACCACCTATTTCAACTAGGGGGTCAACTCCATGTACCATGAAGCTATGTACCTAATGGTGCAACAAAGTTGAAGACTTTCTGGTTCTACAAGGCAGTTTTTTCCCCCGACACATCCTTTTTTAATTGGAATTTCTACTCCCTCGCGTGGGATAATAATGTAATGGGTCAGCATGGATCATATTGTAGGTTAGTTTCCTAGGAATTTATCATTAGGGAATTCCTTTCATCGAGTGTTTTTATCCTCGGGTAATTTTTCATTACCCTTGAGTTTTTCACTCATAATAATCCTCCAAAGTGGTGAAAGAAGTTCTAATGATCGAGCCCAATGAGTAAGTAGGGTACATGATTATTGTAAATGACCATGCTAGACATCTTTCAGAGTCTTGTGGAGTTTCGTTGAGTCAATTTTTTTTTTTTTTTTTTTAAATTACCCATTTAATGGTAATTTTAATTCAAATTGATGTAAAAATGTAAAAATTTGGTCCTAGGGGATTTTGATAAGAGTGTGAGTACTCAAAAGAAATGGAATTATACCCCCTACACCCTTGGACCAAGTTTCAAATCAACTGGACAAGTTTTTCTAGGTCATTGTCCATGAGGAATCCTAATCAGTCTTGAGTCGACAATTTAATTGCTTAATTTGGCTAAGTAAAAAATGTCAAAAATTGTAAAATGAACAAAAATACATGAGAATGAGTGGGAGATGATTCCTAAGCCTTTTCCTAAGTTAGAAAATTCATTTTCTAACTTAACCCAAGCCCCCTGGCTTAGCCACAACCTCAACTCGCCATCTCCCTAGGAAACGAGTGCCCCCTTGGTGGTTGACTTAGCCAAAGTAACAAATTAATGGAGGAAAACACCTAAATCCCTAAGAGCGCCCTCCTAAGCTCCTAAATTGATGTTTGACAAGTCAAAAGGTGTTCCCTCTTCTCACACACTCAACCCTCAAACCCTAATATGACCAAAACACTAAAAGTGCACCCCTCCTTGAGATGTTCAATCTTGCTTGGTGAGTGACACTTGTAACTCATCCAAGAGGCGTCTCTCTCCTCTCCCAGGTATAAGAGAATGCTCATCCCTCCCTCATTTCACATATATTCTCATAGTAAAGTTACTATGCCCAAATCTCTCTCAGTCTCCTCTCTCTCCCATTTTTCTCTTTCTCTTTTCTAAAGCTTGCTGCAAGTATTTGCAACAACCTTTTTTTTGAATAATAGAAAATCTTTGGAGGATACATGGTGTGCATTGGGATTATTCTTGGTCCCAATATTGAGCTATATTGAGGTTTTCTTTGTGAATTTCTTTCTTATAGATCTAGATTAGGAGATCCAATCAAAGTATTTTTCTTGGATAGGTTTATGGTAGTATTGTTATAGATATAGTGAGTTGATTCATTATTGTTGTTTCAAAGTATTTTGTGATTTCATATGAATCTACTCACCTCCTATCTTTTTTTGTAGCTAGATATCATATTTTTGCAGGTCACCAAGGGTTAGAGAAGACAAATTTCAGATCTAGAAATTTATCTCTTCAACCACAAAAAACCTCTAATTATTTTATGTTTCATTCACTATTTTTTCCTACTTCTTGTTAGGAAAATTTCTGTTCTGAAATAGGTTGAAATTTATAGATTTACTTGTTGATTTTTACATATAATATTTATGTTTTCACTAACAAAAAATTTCTGAAGTTTTCTGGTGGTTTTGTAGTATTTCCAACAAGCTTTTGCTTGCTGATTTTTTGCAGGTTTTCGCCAAAAAATGAGAGGTGCTGCCCATTTGGGGCCACAAAACACCCAAGAAGAGCCTCCCAACATAGGGTTTGGATACCGACTTATTCTCTTCTTCATTTCTTCATTGTAAGCAGCCCAAAGAGAGTCTCTTGGGCTTGCATTTCTCTCATATTTTAATTTTCTGCAATGAATTAATTTGTTTGTCTACACCTTGCAAAGAGGATTGGCCTAGCCACCCATGCAAAATCGTAAGGCTAGGAAGCTAAGTTAATTTTTTGTTTTGTGCATTTAATTATTTGCCCCACTTGTCCTTAAGGAAAGGTTGTGAGGATAGGCTTTCTTGTTTTCTTTTCAAGATAATTATTTCTATTTATTCACCCACTTTGGCACAAAACCGATAGGCTTGTCCTCCTCCTTGTGCCTTTGTTGAGGTTGCAAATTGTTTGATTTAATTCTTGTTTGTCCCATTTGTCCTTAAGACAAGCTTGAGTGGCTAGGAACATTCTATTTTACTTTCCAAGTATTTTATTTACATTGCATTGATTTATTTTGCCTACACCTAGCAAAGAGGTTTGGCTTATCCAACCCATGCTATATCGTAAGGCTTGTTTTCTAGCTCAATCTATTAATATCTCATCTTGTTAATATTTTCTTAAGTAGTTTTTTCTTTTAATTCTTTAAGTTGCAAAGTTATCTTATCTTGTTATATCTTTCTTAAGTTGGTACCAATCTTATTGTGTTATTATCTTGCATCTTAAGTTGGGAATCAACCTACTTTGCAATCTATACTTTTTCTAAGTTGAAGTTAATCGTAGCTTGTAGCTTAAGAATTTGGGGAAATTTCTCTAGTTTAAATAGGCACCCAGACTGGTACAACTTTCGCCACCAAAAAGGGTGCTTGTGGAGGCTACAAGGGGTGCTAAGTCAGGGACAACTTCATGGCACTAGGTGCCCCCCTACTCAAGCACCCAAGTATTCTGGGTTGACTTGTGGAGCTAGGGAAGGGCCTTGTTTTCCCTTCTTCTTGAGCACCTACCAATCATTTTGGCCAAAGCGATAAGAGTCTAGGGGTAGACACATAGTCTAGGATTGCATCATAAAACCTTAACCTCCCTTAATCAAAGAGAGACTCTAAAATTCTCATAAAATTTACCTACAACACTTTCACAACATTTGTGTTGTACATTTTAGTTATCTTTGGTTCTGCAAGCTTTGTTGTTCAAGGCATTTACATGTTTATGGGTTTACTTCACTAGCATTTTCATTTCCAAGTACTTTGCTTTCAAGTTGGGCATATTTTCTTTCAAGTTCCATTATCTTTAAAGTTGTACTTGGGCATTCTACCCACAAGTTGTGCACCATCTCTTTGGGTCAACTTGCTTATAGTTTCCTCTTGCTTCATAAGTTGTGTACCATCTCTTTGGGGCAACTTACTTGCAATTCCATTTCACTTCATAAGTTGCGCACTAGTTTAGTTTCCTGGTTGTTTGCAAGTCATTTCAAGTTACATTTTTTATGTTTGGATATCTCATTGTATTGTTGTCTAATCATTCTTTAGTTCTTTGTCTATATTGTGCTATTATCTAATTTGTAGTTCCATTGTATATTTGTTCCTAGCATTATTTCATTTTGTAACTTATTGTAAAGTTATTTCTTTGTAGTTAGATCACTTATTCATTGTTTTTATTCTTTGTGTATAAAATTAATTCATCCCTTGCCTAATCTTTAGGCACTAGTCTTAGTTGTCCTTTTAGGGAAAGGTTTGATTGTCATTAAAACTTTGCATTTGCATTGTTGCTTGTCATATAGGTTAGATTCCTCCTAACTTAACAAACTAAAATTAACTCCTAGAATTCATTAATCAACTTACATAGTAAGTAGGGTCTAGCCCCCTTGGCTTCCCTAGGAGTAATCCTAGATGGAAGAAGTCCAAGTCGAGGTGACAATGGGTTT
>ML821932.1:73301-100973 GCA_009831015.1 Picea engelmannii
AGATTTGAAATTTGTCTTCTCTAACCCTTGGTGACCTGCAAAAATATGATATCTAGCTACAGAAAAAAAGAGGAGGTGAGTAGCTTCATATGAAATCACAAAATACTTTGAAACAACACTAAGGAATCAACTCACTAGATCTATAGCAATACTGCCATAAACCTATCCAAGCAAAATACTTTGCTTGGATCTCCTAATCTAGATCTATAAGCAATAAATTCACAAAGAAAACCAAAAGAGATATCACCTCAATATAGCTCAATTTTGAGACGAAGAATACTCCTAATGCACACCATGTATCCTCCAAAGTTTTTCTATTATTCATAAAAAAGGTTGTTGCAAATACTTACAAAAAGCTTTAAAAAAAGAGAAAAAACAAAATGGAAGAGAGAGGAGACTCAGAGAGATTTGAGACTAATAACTTTACTCTGAGAATAGATGTGAAATGAGAGAGGGGTGAACATTATTTTATACTTGTGAGAGTAGAGAGACCCCTCTTGTATGAGTTCCAAGTGACACTCACCAAGTAAGATTGATCATCTCAAAGAGGGGCACACTTTTAGGGTTTTGGTCATCTTAGGGTTTGAGGTTTGAGGGTGTGAGAAGGGGGAACACCTTTTTGACTTGTCAAAAATCAAGTTAGGAGCTTAGGAGGGCGCACTTAGGGATTTAGGTGTTTTCCTCCATTAATTTTTTACTATGGCTAAGTCAACCATCAAAGGGGGCATACTTTTCCTAGGGAGATGGTGAGTTGAGGTTGTGGCTAAGCAAGGGGGGTTGGGTTAAGTTAGAAAATGAATTTTATAACTTAGGAAAATACTTAGGAATCATCTCCCACTCATTCTCGTGTCTTTTTTCTCATTTTACAATTTTTCACATTTTTTTACTTAACCAAATTAAACAATTAAATTGTTGACTCAAGACTGACTAGGACTCCTCATGGACAATGACCCAGAAAAACTTGTCCAATTGAGTTGAAACTTAGTCCAAGGGTGTAGGGGGTCTCATTCCATTTCTTTTGAGTACTCACACCCCTATCAATATCCCCTAGGACCACATTTTTACATTTTTACATCAATTTTAATTAAAATTACCATTAAATGAGTAATTTAAAAAAAACAAAAAAAACTACATAGACTCGAAGAAATTCCACAAGACTTTGGAAATATGTCTAGCATGGTAATTTACAATATTCTTAGATCCTATTTACCCATTGGGATCGATCATTAGAACACCTTTCACCACTTTGGAGGATTATTATGAGTGAAAAACTCAAGGGTAATTAAAAATTACACGGGAATAAAAAACACTCAATGAAAGGACTTACCTAATGATAAAGTCCTAGGAAACTAACCTACAATATGATCCATGCTGACCCCTTACATTATTATCCCACGCAGGGAAGTGAAAATTCCAATTACAAAAGGACGTGTGGGGGGCAAATACTGCCTTGTAGAACCATAAAGTCTTCAACTTTGTTGCACCATCAGGCACATAACTTGATGGTACATGGAGTTGACCCCATAGTTGAAATAGGTGGTCAACATCTAGCTCCACATGGGGATGTGTGTTCTATATTTTTGAAGGAGAGCATATGAGAACTTCAGAATCTACAAAACTGAATACTCACCAATATCCAACATAAATATATGTATAAAAACAATAGAACATCTAAATGAAATACTATAAACAACAATAACATAATTGAAACTATGATACAATTAATAACACAAGTAACATAACTATACAATTAATTGAAATAATACAAAACTGGAAGAAAAGGAGAAAGGTTAGAAATACGTTACAAGAGGTGCCCCTTTGGACACCAACTGGTCATGTTGAAAAATTACTTCAAGGTGGAGTCCTCTCACTAGCATGTCTGACTTTGTGTCATCCCACTGGTTGATATGCGTTTCTAGAAGATTGATACACTTTATCATGTTCTCTGAGGTTCTCATGTGAATCCCCTTTTCTAACTTTGGGCCACTTGGGATAATCCTCCTTGAAACAATTCTGATGAAGTTGCATAGGTGCCAAGTGAAAAGATTTTAAACTCGGTTTTTATTTGAAAGGCTTGGTATACCTCTTCATAGGGATGATATATTTCATATTATCATCACTAACCTTATTATCATCCTTAGGATCTTCTACCAGACTTGAGTCACTTATTCTTCCTTTTATTTCCCCAATTTCTAAGACATAAGGAGGAAGTGGCCCAAAAATTCCATCCAATTCTTCTTGACATCTAACTAATTCTTCTGATAACTGGTGAGATGATGCCACATTTCCAACCGAAAAATCCAACTATGCTTCTAATTTTGAAGGAGTCATATCATTATCCATTTTATTTGAATCTTCTTCAAGAAAAATCTCATCAAAAGAATCCACGGTGTCCCAAACACTACAAATATTTGGGGATTCATCTTTAAGTTCCATCTTTGTAGATGTTATGGAATTAGACTCTATCTCATAACATCCCATCTCTAGTTCATGATACACAAGCTTATTTGTGGGGTTCCTAGGATCTTCAACATGGTACTTTCTTTCCAACTCCTTGTTTAATCTAAACATGGAACCATTTAGAGTAGGAATGGTGGCATAAGTCAAATTTATTTGTAAATTGCCACCCAAGTCTGCAACTATTTTTCTTGATAGAAACATATGCCAAGCATCAGGTATATCAATCACAACTATGTCAATTTCTATCATGATGTATGGGAATGAAGCTAAGTGTACCTGTAAGCCCTTAATCAAACCATGCACCTTAATTGTTTTTCTATCTATGGCACAAATGTTATGATAAGGTCTTGAGATCCTTAAGTTTAATTGTTCCATTACTTTCTTATTCATAGCATTTGAGCTTGCTCCAGAATCAAGCATGCAATTGTGAAGAATATAATCATTCATGAGAAAATAAAGATAAAATGGTATATTGTTTTTATTCCCCCTATCCATATTTTGCAAAATAATAGGGGTGCCCTGGTAAGCTATTGTTGGTGGCTTGTCAATACATTTATGAGGAGGATCTTCTATTGCTTTGAGTAATTTCTCCCTCTGAGATGGAATCTTCATAATTTCTGACACATATACCAACATCTTTGCATTATTAAGCCACCCTCCTAAGTCAATATCTAATTTTGAACTTGTGTGAACCATTGTTTTAGGAGGTGGAGGAGGCATTCTAGAAACACTTTCTTGAGGCCTATCTTGACTATTGTTTCCATTGCTTTGGTAAGTAATGCCTCTATAGCTAGCCATTTCTGACACTTGTTAGGGAGTAGACTTAGGACCAAACTTTTATGTTGCCTTATCCACCACATTATTCATGCAATTTACATATTTACTATGCTCCACAAAATCCATCCATTCATCCATGACAACATTATACTCATGACCAAACATATTTACTTGTTCATTTTCTGATCTGTAAGGTCCCACTTCACTACAAACTTGAAGAAAGACTTGGCAAGTTGATTCCTCATGAAATTGCCCAGAAGGTCTACAATATGGAATAGCTTGGTGGTCAACCAAGTTAGTGGACTCAAAAGGATTCGGTGGCCTTTGATCTTGATGAGGAGGTCTTTTGTTCCACTTATCATTTGGCTTGTGATGAGTTTGATTAGATTGGGCCCTTTCCATGGTTGTCAACCTATTTTGCATGACATTCATTTGAATAGCATGATTAATCTCCATTTGCTTAATTAACTGAGCGAGCTCCTTCATACTATCACTATAAGACCCTTGATTTTCTATTTTCTTACTCTTCTCCTCAATGGGTTTGCTGGAAGTTCCTCTTGAAAAACCGGGCAAATTCGGCTTCATAGCATCTTGCATATTTTTCTCTATTCTTACTGCATAGTTTTGTGCATCCTTTAGAGTTTGTGGATCATTATCCCTCAATTGATATCTGATCTCTCCCTCAAAAGCTTCTATATAATGAATTAATATTGAGGCTGCATGAGGCTTAATAGTTGTAGGGAGGTGTTTGACTAAGTCATTAAATCTTTTGTTGATTTCATCCATAGTCTCATTTTCTTTCTTTTGACTTGTACTAAGGGAAACCAACAAATTACGATTTTTGTTTTGGTCACCCCATCTTTCATTGAAAGCCTTGTGGATTTCTGCCAAAGTTCTAAACTTGTTATCATCCTATTCCATGAACCATTCTAATGCTTCTCCTTCCAGAGAATACATAAAAAGTTTCATCTTGACATTCTCTTCATCGTGACCACTACACCATTTCAAGATACACATGCTGACATTCGTTATGTGAGATGTGGCACTAACAACATTGTTTCCCTGAAAGGCAGACTATTTCTCAACAACTTTGTTAGGAACAACATGAGGATATCCTCGAATATTAATGAAGTTACATGGGCTCAATGGATCACCCATAGTTGTATTAGAATTAGTTGTTGTAGTATTAATAGTTGTAGGATTATTAGTTGCAAACAAGAATTGGATATCAGAGATTTCTTCTTCTCCAAGACTTTCAAGTAGCCTACGAGGAGGAAGTCGGTTTAATCTCCTCCTATAAACCTTTTTAGGTTCAGGAAAAAAATAAACCAATCCTTGTGAATTTCTCCTAGTAGTATGCTTCAAAGAATTTTCAGATGGAGTTGCCCCTTGGAGAGTAAGAAAAAACAATTAACACAACCCAAGCTTAAAAAAATTTAGGGAGAAATTTATTACTTAGCTTTTAAAGAATAAATTAGAGTAAGTCGTTTTGACCAAGGATAAAAGACTTATCCCCGACAACGACGCCAAAGATGTTGTCGTCCTAATACACAACTATCAGCGTGGAAATGTATCCAATCCACTTGGTCTGTCCTTGGAGGCACAATGCCTAAGTCTAAACCCATTGTCACCTCGACTTGGACTTCTTCCATCTAGGATTACTCCTAGGGAAGCCAAGGGGGCTAGACCCTACTTACTATGTAAGTTGATTAATGAATTCTAGGAGTTAATTTTAGTTTGTTAAGTTAGGAGGAATCTAACCTATATGACAAGCAACAATGCAAATGCAAAGTTTTAATGACAATCAAACCTTTCCCTAAAAGGACAACTAAGACTAGTGCCTAAAGATTAGGCAAGGGATGAATTAATTTTATACACAAAGAATAAAAACAATGAATAAGTGATCTAACTACAAAGAAATAACTTTACAATAAGTTACAAAATGAAATAATGCTAGGAACAAATATACAATGGAACTACAAATTAGATAATAGCACAATATAGACAAAGAACTAAAGAATGATTAGACAACAATACAATGAGATATCCAAACATAAAAAATGTAACTTGAAATGACTTGCAAACAACCAGGAAACTAAACTAGTGCGCAACTTATGAAGTGAAATGGAATTGCAAGTAAGTTGCCCCAAAGAGATGGTACACAACTTATGAAGCAAGAGGAAACTATAAGCAAGTTGACCCAAAGAGATGGTGCACAACTTGTGGGTAGAATGCCCAAGTACAACTTTAAAGATAATGGAACTTGAAAGAAAATATGCCCAACTTGAAAGCAAAGTACTTGGAAATGAAAATGCTAGTGAAGTAAACCCATAAACATGTAAATGCCTTGAACAACAAAGCTTGCAGAACCAAAGATAACTAAAATGTACAACACAAATGTTGTGAAAGTGTTGTAGGTAAATTTTATGAGAATTTTAGAGTCTCTCTTTGATTAAGGGAGGTTAAGGTTTTATGATGCAATCCTAGACTATGTGTCTACCCCTAGACTCTTATCGCTTTGGCCAAAATGATTGGTAGGTGCTCAAGAAGAAGGGAAAACAAGGCCCTTCCCTAGCTCCACAAGTCAACCCAGAATACTTGGGTGCTTGAGTAGGGGGGCACCTAGTGCCATGAAGTTGTCCCTGACTTAGCACCCCTTGTAGCCTCCACAAGCACCCTTTTTGGTGGCGAAAGTTGTACCAGTCTGGGTGCCTATTTAAACTAGAGAAATTTCCCCAAATTCTTAAGCTACAAGCTACGATTAACTTCAACTTAGAAAAAGTATAGATTGCAAAGTAGGTTGATTCCCAACTTAAGATGCAAGATAATAACACAATAAGATTGGTACCAACTTAAGAAAGATATAACAAGATAAGATAACTTTGCAACTTAAAGAATTAAAAGAAAAAACTACTTAAGAAAATATTAACAAGATGAGATATTAATAGATTGAGCTAGAAAACAAGCCTTACGATATAGCATGGGTTGGATAAGCCAAACCTCTTTGCTAGGTGTAGGCAAAATAAATCAATGCAATGTAAATAAAATACTTGGAAAGTAAAATAGAATGTTCCTAGCCACTCAAGCTTGTCTTAAGGACAAATGGGACAAACAAGAATTAAATCAAACAATTTGCAACCTCAACAAAGGCACAAGGAGGAGGACAAGCCTATCGGTTTTGTGCCAAAGTGGGTGAATAAATAGAAATAATTATCTTGAAAAGAAAACAAGAAAGCCTATCCTCACAACCTTTCCTTAAGGACAAGTGGGGCAAATAATTAAATGCACAAAACAAAAAATTAACTTAGCTTCCTAGCCTTACGATTTTGCATGGGTGGCTAGGCCAATCCTCTTTGCAAGGTGTAGACAAACAAATTAATTCATTGCAGAAAATTAAAATATGAGAGAAATGCAAGCCCAAGAGACTCTCTTTGGGCTGCTTACAATGAAGAAATGAAGAAGAGAATAAGTCGGTATCCAAACCCTATGTTGGGAGGCTCTTCTTGGGTGTTTTGTGGCCCCAAATGGGCAGCACCTCTCATTTTTTGGCGAAAACCTGCAAAAAATCAGCAAGCAAAAGCTTGTTGGAAATACTACAAAACCACCAGAAAACTTCAGAAATTTTTTGTTAGTGAAAACATAAATATTATATGTAAAAATCAACAAGTAAATCTATAAATTTCAACCTATTTCAGAACAGAAATTTTCCTAACAAGAAGTAGGAAAAAATAGTGAATGAAACATAAAATAATTAGAGGTTTTTTGTGGTTGAAGAGATAAATTTCTAGATCTGAAATTTGTCTTCTCTAACCCTTGGTGACCTGCAAAAATATGATATCTAGCTACAAAAAAAGATAGGAGGTGAGTAGATTCATATGAAATCACAAAATACTTTGAAACAACAATAATGAATCAACTCACTATATCTATAACAATACTACCATAAACCTATCCAAGAAAAATACTTTGATTGGATCTCCTAATCTAGATCTATAAGAAAGAAATTCACAAAGAAAACCTCAATATAGCTCAATATTGGGACCAAGAATAATCCCAATGCACACCATGTATCCTCCAAAGATTTTCTATTATTCAAAAAAAAGGTTGTTGCAAATACTTGCAGCAAGCTTTAGAAAAGAGAAAGAGAAAAATGGGAGAGAGAGGAGACTGAGAGAGATTTGGGCATAGTAACTTTACTATGAGAATATATGTGAAATGAGGGAGGGATGAGCATTCTCTTATACCTGGGAGAGGAGAGAGACGCCTCTTGGATGAGTTACAAGTGTCACTCACCAAGCAAGATTGAACATCTCAAGGAGGGGTGCACTTTTAGTGTTTTGGTCATATTAGGGTTTGAGGGTTGAGTGTGTGAGAAGAGGGAACACCTTTTGACTTGTCAAACATCAATTTAGGAGCTTAGGAGGGCGCTCTTAGGGATTTAGGTGTTTTCCTCCATTAATTTGTTACTTTGGCTAAGTCAACCACCAAGGGGGCACTCGTTTCCTAGGGAGATGGCGAGTTGAGGTTGTGGCTAAGCCAGGGGGCTTGGGTTAAGTTAGAAAATGAATTTTCTAACTTAGGAAAAGGCTTAGGAATCATCTCCCACTCATTCTCATGTATTTTTGTTCATTTTACAATTTTTGACATTTTTTACTTAGCCAAATTAAGCAATTAAATTGTCGACTCAAGACTGATTAGGATTCCTCATGGACAATGACCTAGAAAAACTTGTCCAGTTGATTTGAAACTTGGTCCAAGGGTGTAGGGGGTATAATTCCATTTCTTTTGAGTACTCACACTCTTATCAAAATCCCCTAGGACCAAATTTTTACATTTTTACATCAATTTGAATTAAAATTACCATTAAATGGGTAATTTAAAAAAAAAAAAAAAAAAATTGACTCAACGAAACTCCACAAGACTCTGAAAGATGTCTAGCATGGTCATTTACAATAATCATGTACCCTACTTACTCATTGGGCTCGATCATTAGAACTTCTTTCACCACTTTGGAGGATTATTATGAGTGAAAAACTCAAGGGTAATGAAAAATTACCCGAGGATAAAAACACTCGATGAAAGGAATTCCCTAATGATAAATTCCTAGGAAACTAACCTACAATATGATCCATGCTGACCCATTACATTATTATCCCACGCGAGGGAGTAGAAATTCCAATTAAAAAAGGATGTGTCGGGGGAAAAAACTGCCTTGTAGAACCAGAAAGTCTTCAACTTTGTTGCACCATTAGGTACATAGCTTCATGGTACATGGAGTTGACCCCCTAGTTGAAATAGGTGGTCAACACGCCTTACCCTAACACATTTCCAACTACCTTCAAATTGCAAGTTGGAGCACCTTGAAGTCTTAGGATTCGTCGTTGCTTTCCACTATTTTTCGCTCCTGCCAGAGGTATGTACTTGTATATGTTTAAATTGTATCATTATCTTAAGGTTATTTGCAGGAGAAGGGATATTTTTTCCAAGCAACATTTGTAGATCCAGAGGAATCTTAGATCCAACACATTCATAGGAACAACACACTCCATGTTTGATTGTTTTGATATGCATCTAGTTATGGAATTATTGTGATCTTATGAACAACTAGTTCTATTTTTATCTATTGAAGTTGTGATTATCATACTAACCTTTGGTCAAAGTTAAATTTATAAGATGACCCTAGTCAAAGTATTAGATAGATGAAGGTTGATATTTTTGAGTTTACTTGCATTATATTCCCTAACTCAAATTTATGTCAAGAAAGCATATTTTCTTAAGTACAGTGGACGGGTTGGAGAGAATACTTGTCATCTTGAGTGAAGGAGACTCAAAAGAAAAACAACAACACTCATTCTTGAAGATAAGACTCCAGGTTTGAGGTTTGATTAATTAAATTGATAAGTTTCCAATTTGCACATATCAAGTTTGATAATTGATACATTACAAGTAAACACTATAGTTGTGATAGCAATCCTTGAAAGGTTCTATTACTGCTAGATACTATGAATACTTGGTAGCATGTGAGTACTATTGATATAAATGCTTATTATACTTGTGTGCAAAATGAACTAACATCTCCTCTAGGATATACTTCTTGTTTTGCTTCCAGGCAGGTCACCTTGGTAATGATATGTTGATTACCATGAAATTGTCTTTATTTTTGTTAACATAGATATGTTGTTATGAAAATGCTATTATATTGGAAATACTTTTTCTCTTGTTGCTCTTGTCTCGGGTAGGTTATCTTGTAAATTCCATGGAGGTTACCATGGAGATATTGTTGTTCCCATTTCTTATTATTGTATTTTTTTGTTTTGGATCTTGTTCCAGGTAGGTCACAAGTGATAGCTCTGAGAATGAGCTACTGTGATGATTGTTCTCGTTATTGTTTTTATTATTATTATAAGAGTATTATTCTTGTCTATTGTTTTCCCTTGTTGTTGGTCTTGTTCCAAGAAGGTCACAAGTGATAACTCTGAGGGAAGCTATAGTGACGGTTGCAAGAGGAAACATATTAGATGGTATCTAGTCTGATACATGGAGTAGACTACCTAGATAAGAAGTTATATACTTGACCGCATACATCCATGTACCGAAGAAAAAGAAGACGAAGAAGGGTACTTTTGCGAGATACATAGTATCTCATATGGATATTGATTGTAAGGAGAAGAAGGCTCCCCCGGATGGGGTGACATGATCCCTGGATGGGATGACACGATGCACAACACCACCACCTGGTATAGCGCCCAGCCTCATATTAAATGTGGCAGGTCGCTCCCCATCTATTCAACATTAACGATGGGAGCAGGCCATTACTGCCGACCTTCGGGTAAGTGATTTCTCCCTCGCAGGAAAGGGTCGGCTCTGCAAGCATTTACTATGGCATATTTAATGTGGAGCCATGTCCTGCCGTCCCACAAGCCTGTGAAAGCGAGGAGGCATGGTCACATTCAACTCATTCTTGCTCTACAACTTTCCGCCATTTGTGAGCTCTGGTGCATTTTTCTCCGCATCCTTCTGAATTTTCCGAGCCCTGGTGCGTTTGATACCCACTCCTTCACTACGATGCCTAGGGAGTGAGGTAAACCTCGTCGTGGGTCGGCTTGGTACACCCACGTTTCTCAACGACAAAGGAGACAACAATTGGAAAGAGCACTCTCGTTGGCCAACTCCATTCTTCATCAGAGAGCACATGCAACCCATCTCTCACTCCAGGCTTATTTAAATGAGTTTGCGATAGAGGAGCACGCTCAAACCCCTCTAGAAAAACTCCCACTCTCAGATAATTGACAGCCCACAGGCACTATGCGGGAAGAAAATACTTCGATTGCACTTGAAACTCAAGCCAGAAGCAACATGATGGGAAGGCTTGGTGATGAATTCCCAACCTGTTATGTCGAGGAAGTGCCTTACACGGAAAACACTTCGACTAGCCTAGAACCTCAAGCAAGAGGTAGCATGAGGGGGGGGCTCTGTGAGGAATTATCAACGTGTTATTTTGAGGAAGTGCCTTACATGGATTAGGTCTCACAGGGGACCTACGTGGTAATTGAGCACCATGAAGACATAGCAGCCATGGACAAGGGTGTGGGCAACACAAACACAAAGGTGGTTACTCCAGGCAAGGCAGCTACAAGGGAAACAAAGGTCACTCTTGGCGAGGGTGACAAAACCCCAGTGCCACCTTCCAACCGAGCCATGCATGGACATATTGGTGCCCCGCCACCCTTCCTCCATGCGACACACTTGGATTTAGTGTTTGAACTACGAGGACTGATGGCAGACCAGGAGCATAGGGCCCTCCTCATGGGACAACAGTTGGATATGATTTTCGAAGTGTACTCCAATGCCTTGGCAAATAAAAAATTCCCAACGTGTGCCCAGTCGTTTGTCATGCAGGCCAGAGCAGCGCGGCAGGAGGACGAGGATGACAGGCCACCGGGTATTTGATCTAGTCAATTTCAGTCTGGTTTTCTCTTTTACTTCCAGCCATGTTGGGGCTCCCTTTTGTTTTAGCTCTTACTGTTCAGAGTCAAGTCCAAGCTTATAAAAAAGCTCTCTGTAATGCCTTAAACAGTCTTAAGATGATGCATGGCCATCTATCATGGTTTCCTTCGAGCAGGACAGATGGCGAAACAATCTTTTATTTTTTATCTAGAAGGAACATATGAGCCCCAAGTTGTGCTGGTTTCCGGTAAAATGGCGACACACTTGGCGGCTGTAGCACCATTGTATCTTTTTGTTAATATAATATAGTAGGCAACACCCCTTTTTTACTTAAAAAAAAAAAAGGAGAAGAAGGCTCCAAACATGACCAAACAAATACCTCTAGTGCAGTTGATCACTCTTTAAATCATCAAGAAGAGTTATTAGAGCCCGAAGTGCCTACCCAGAATCATTGCAGTAACTAGGAAGAGACCAACATGGTCCTGAGACACTTTGCAGGATGAAAAGACATATAGCATAGATAAGCCATATCATGAGGAGTAGATGGCTCCACCAGTGGTGAGGTAGGCGACCACACCAAGTACCATCTCAGAAGGAGCTAGAGTTCAGAGGGATTCAACCCTCACGATCCAGTAGGGAGGAGAAACCTTCCCAAGACCATTCATAGGAGACTTAAGAGGAAATCATCACATACAGAGGGAGCATATGGCTATGAAGATTATATAGACTCAGAGGGATTCAAGCTTTAGAGGGAGCATGGAGACTCAGAGTAAATATGATCTCAGAGAGAGTCAGTGGCTTAGATATTTTCATTCAGAAAGTATCCCTCCTCAGATTCAGATGGGAGAGAGAGACATCTTCTAGGACTGACAGACATGTGCCATGAGTTGAGGAGGCTAGATCAAAGCTTCAGAGGCTTTGAGGAGATATGAGACCTCCTGGGAAGATTCCCTTGTTTTAGTGACAGAGGAGGAAGAAAGTAAGAAGGACTGGGATATGGATCTTTTTCCTTGAGACCAGAAGGGAAGTTGGTGGTGACTTCCAAATTGATCTACAAGATCAAACATGTTATTGATGGCAACATAGAGATGTACAAAGCTTGATTTGTGTCCATAGGATTCTCCCAGCAAGAGGGAGAATATTATGGCGAGACACTTTCTCCAGTAGTCATAAGAAGTGTACATAGAGAAACCACAAGATACATGAGAAGGAATCTCGTGTCTGCAGATTGAAGAAATATTTGTATGGGCCTAAGAAGCCACCTAGGGCATGATATGCCATATCAGATAGTTTCTTGATGATCTTGGTCTTTACCAAGAGTAAAGTAGATTCCAACCTTTACTACAAGGTTGTGGATGGTGGACCAGTGATATTACTGTTATATGTGGATGACCTGTTCGAGATGAAAGACCTGGGTATGATGCATTACTTCTTGGGTCTAGAGGTGTGGAAAAAACCAGATGAGATTTTCATGTGCCAAGGAAAATATGTTATAGATATTCTGAACAGATTCAAAATAATGGATTGTAAATCCATTCCTACACTGATGGTGAAAAATATGAAGTTATTTAGTATTACACCTTCAGAGATAGTGGATGCCACCATGTATAGACATATGATTGGTTCATTGATGTACTTAACGAACACAATTCCATATATATGTTTTGTGGTGAACACATTGAGTTAGTATATGGTTGAGCCGAGACATGTTCACTTGATTACAACAAAACATGTGATGACGTACTTGAAAGGTACAATTGACTATGGACTCAGATATTCTTCAGATCGTGAGATAAGCCTGCAAGGCTTTACTAATTTAGATTGGGCCAATAGTGATGCAGACCGGAAAAGTACATCTAGATGTTGCTTCATTTTGGGATCAACTATGATCTCATGGTTCAGTAGGAAGAAGACTAGTGTGGCACTCAGTACGGCTGAGGCAGAGTACATAGAAGCATGTTCATCTCGCAACGAAGCAGTGTGGCTTCAGAAGTTGCTTACAATATTGTTTGATCTCAAGTTAGAAGCGACTTGTATTTGGTATGACAACCAGAGTTGTTTGAAGTTGACATAGAACCCTGTGTTTCATGACAAGTCCAAAAACATCGAGATCAAGTACCATTATATCAGAGACATGGTGCAAAGAGGAGTAGTTAGACTCCAGTATTTGGCTACTGATGATCATGTATTTGATGTGTTGACCAAGCCTCTGCCAAGGGTGAAGTTTGATTACTTGATGGACAAGCTTGGAGTGGTTCAAAAGGACTTCCCCAGGTAGCGGGAAGTGTTGTGTTCCCTAGGTAGCGAGAAATGTTCCCCACGTAGCGGGAAGTGTTGTGTTCCCTAGGTAGAGGAAAATGCTATGGAAGTGTGATGGATTATAGAGGCTACTCCAGTGAAATAGTTTGGTACATCCAGTTACAGCTACTCCAATGAAATAGTCTGGTACACAGAGGGCTACTCGAGTGAAATAGTCTAGTACGTCGAGTTACTTCTACTCCAGTGAATTAGTCTGGTATGCAGAGGGCTACTCCAGTGAAATATTTTGGTACATCGAGTTACTGCTACTGCAGTGAAATAGTTTGGTACATACAGGGGTACTCCAGTGAAATAGTTTGGTACGTCGAGTTACTACTACTCCAATGAAATAGTATGGTACGCAGAGGGCTACTCCAGTGAAATAGTCTTGTATGCCGAGAGATTTCTACTCCAGTGAAATAGTTTGGTACACATAGCTACTCCAGTGAAATAGTCTAGTATGCTGAGATATTGCTAATCCAGTGAAATAATATGGTACGCCAAGATATTGCTACTCTAGTGAAATAGTATGGTACACATAGCTACTCCAGTGAAATAGTCTAGTACGTTGAGATATTACCACTCTAGTGAAATAGTTTTCTACGCATGTTACATTGTTGTGTAAACTAGTTGGAGTAACGACCAGTAACATTAGAGGGTTAAACGAGCACACCAAAATTTTAACAGAGTACATTTGGGTTCTTGGGAGAGATGCCCAATATGATGGTCATCTTCTTGAACTCAGTGGTGTACTCTGGTACACTCTTCCCTTGCCTCTGCTTGAAGTAGTGCCACTAGATCCATTAGTCCTCTACATACCTGATAGGGTAGAATTGAGACTAGATGATGATTCTAAAGTCCTCCTACCTAGTTATTGGCAGATCACCCTCCAACCTAAGTGTTTATGTGTGGATCTCCCACTAGGTTAAAGCATGGCCCTCTAACTTCAATCTAGCAAATGAAATCTTATGCCCTTCATCTAAATGGTGAACGCTAAAATAAACTTTTGGTTGTTGCAACCAATGATTCATTTTTAATGCATTGATCTCACCTTTGTATGGATTTATGTCCACTTTCACTTCCATATTGAATAGGGAGTGTGAAGGGTTAACAACATTCAAACTCGACTGCTCTTTCTCAGATTCTTTCCACGACTCCTTTTCTAAGTCTTCTCGATCTCCCGATTTCCCCTCTGATCTGATCTCTGATTTAAAGCCTCCAACATCTTTGAATGGTTCGATATTGCTTGCTAGAGCCACCATGAGGAGGTTCATATTGCAATTGATGTCGAAAACTTGCACTTCCAACTGCTCAAATCTCTCTTTTGCTGGATCTCGAGGGTTATTATGAACATACTCGTCTACCATGGCTAGGGTTTTTTTGACTTATCGTTAATATGATTCCTATATCCTGCAAATTCCCACAAATACCCAAAAGAAAAACCTTACTTTGATACCAATATGATCTGTAAACTACCATGGATATTCCACTGGAACAATTTTTCAGAAAAAAATCTAATAAAATACTGAAATCTTTACTATTAAGGTTATTTTCCCTTTAGATCTACAGAATATTTAGTTACTTAATTTTATTCTTATGCATGGAATAGATAAAATTATAGAAAATAGAGAACAATAAAACACAATCACACCATCAACAAATAAACACAATATATGACCTCTGAAACCCAATATAGGGGAAAACCTAGCTAGAAGGTGAAGTTGCTTTTCTCTCTTTTCTTTGGTATAGAAATGATGCAAGTACAAAGAAAAAGGCACTCTCTATGGAGTTTCCTTTGACTTGTGGCTTCTATGGCAGCTATATAATCTCTCCTCCTCTTTTATGCTCACAAAATACCACTCTTAGATGGTTTTTTCAACTATGGAGCAAGATACAATGCAAAAGAATGGAACCCCTTCTCCTCCTAGTGGCTTGATATTTAACATAGTCTGATAGCCATCTAGGGATAGATTTTTGACTTCCTCAACCCTCAGTTGTGATAGGTTTTTGGACCTTCTATAATCTTCTTGAAATTACATACGTGTCTAGCCCCATATGCATGAGTAACAGGAATTGATGTGGCATCCTCTCGTACCATGGTGGTCAACACGGTAGGTCAACTTGCAGGAGGCATAAATTTTGCATGTGAACTTCGATTGATGCACGATTTACATCGTTGGAAAGGTACCAGAGTGTAGAATACCATCAAGGGGGTGTGCATAAGTTTCAAACACTAAAGCCCCAAAAAATGTCATTTATTGCGTCTAAATGGCTTAGGAAGGTTTTGAACCCCAATTTTCCAAACTGGAACCTACCACTAAAATGGCCCTGGAATATGAATCCTCCATTTTTTTCCACTTTGAAAGAATAGAGATAGATGACAAACAATATAATGAAACAATATGGATCATTGTTGAAGTTGGAATTTATGTTGAGAAAGAGGTTGTTATGTCCATGAGTGATTTCGAGTGAGAAATTACCCAAAGATCATGTGTCAATTATGTGTGATGGCTCTTGTTGTAGCTAGATTTTTTGGAGCCCCCAATAGAGAGATTCATGGCCACTCTATACTAGATCCCTGGAGGGGATGGAGATTGTCTGAAGGACTATGGTGTAGAGCAAGAAATCTCATCCTTTGGGTTGTGCAAACTGATGGGGAAGAGAGTTGGGCAGTTGGAATTGTCATAGGAGTCACGTCATTGTGTTTTAGTGAGTTTTGAGTGGTTTGAGTGGACTATAGATTCCCATAGGATCCTTTCCTTCCCTGTGGACACATATCCCCAGCTTGAGGGTGACTTGTTGCTAAGAGAATTGGAACAACAAAGGTCTATGGTTGGGTGAAATTTTCGACGCCTATAGCCTGCTATGTAAATATTCACAAAGATAAGTGATCTTATCACTGTGTTGTTTATTGTATGAATATTATGTTGAATGTTGTGTTTAATTTATGTTATGTGTGTTTAATTGTTGATGTGCATGTTTAAATCATATGCATTCATGAATTTAAAATTATTGATAATTGCATGAGCTTGTATGTCATGTTGCACGTATTTTCTGCATTTGAATCAACATGGCCCAATAAAGGAGTTGGGTACGCTACAACTACCTATAATATTTTAGAAGAACCCATTCTTGGAGATGTGTTGGAGACCAATGCATAGAGGTCAATGACATTGGAGGGTTGTTCTTGAGAACTCAAAGACATGCTTGTAAGCAAGTGCTATCACTATAAGGTTGTTTCCATGTCAGGAAGCAATTGATCCTAGAAAGAGAATGCAAATCACACTTCCCTTTTGGAATTGCTACATGATGGCATTACATGCTAGGGTCACACTAAACATAGACCAAAATTCAACTTGGCTTCATTGACTGCCAATATGGATTGTCTCCAAGACTAAGAGAGATGGGAACATATGCCCATTGCAAAGTGTAGACCTAGATATTTCTCATAGATGAGAATCAATGGGCAGATCTTTGGATTAAAGGAATAAGAGAACCAAGAACTAGATCCAGAGCCATAGCTAGGACCAAATCTAGTAGCTAGAACCACGAGCCAAATCCAGAGACAAAGTTAGAGTGATAGCCAAGAGCCAAATTTAGATCTATGTTCCATAGAAGTAGATAGAAGGTACATTGATCCAGATTGGTTTCCTTCGAGCTTTTGGAGACCAAAAAGCCTCTCAATGGGGAGGTGTAATATGAAATGGATCCAAACCAATTAATGGTTGTAATACTTAGTACTTACAAATTAATTCAACAATTAATGAAATTTAAGTAAACTATGTAAAAGACAATGCAAAAGTAAAGTGAATGAGACAAAAGAGATAAAAAGAAAGAAATAATTGAAAAAGAAAAATAAAATAGAAGAGAAAGATAAGGAATGAGAAATGAAGGGTCATGCCTATTGGTCTTCCCATTACCCCCCAACTTTCCCTATTCATTCCTTTACTTTTATTCTCAAAGAACATTTTAGCCAAAAGAGGAAGAGACATAGAGAGACATGAAAACATTATAACCAGAGATTGTTGGAATGAAACATTGAGCCCCCATTCAAAGCTATTTTTCCCTTTTGGGTTTCTAGGGTAAAAATGTCTATGTGGAAATTGTGTTTGATTTCATTATTGCACGAATTCTATGTGTGAGATTATTGCTACTCTTACCTATTTTTAATGGGCAACTCTTAGTTTTTTTAATGGGTTACCATGATGAATTTTAGATTTCATTTAATGACTCATAATAATAAAAAATCTTCCTTATATGGTATGAATTCCAACAACTCTGGAATGTCCGCCATCTAATTCCCTTCAAAGTCTGAGATCAATGGATAGTATTATTGAGCCCTTACAATAATTTAATCTTTGTCGTTGATCCTTCCACCAGAAAAAAGGTTGCCTCCATCATTGAAATCCCGAATGCTATAGTGGTACATGTTGTAGGAGATCCCTGTAAAAAAATTATCACATATTTTAATTATACTACTATTGGAATTGAGTATAAATAAGAATGTTCTCTAGAGCATATTATTAAAGCGATATTTGGAGAGTCACCTAGGGTTCACTCTGGTTGATTTCTTAACTCATTGTTGTGTAGTATTGATGTATTCTCAAAAGATGCAATGATACCAAGAGAAAATTAATCCATTTTGAGCTTTCAACCTTGAGCATCCTGTCTTTGATGCCAAATATTCTTGCATTAGTTACAAACTTAGCGATTTCGAGACATGATAAATAAACAATGATATATGTGCCCCTATTACAAGTGAACCATAATAAAGTCTTCTTTCACTCCATGGATGTTATCTCCAAGTTGTTTTTTATTAGCATAAAATTATTTGAGGACTTTATAACATTTAAAGGTTCTTGCAAAGTGGAAACATTTTTGAGTTTGACATAGAGATCAGTGGCTATATGAAGTAACAGGAAGGTTGAAGACCCAAAAGGCTAGGCACAATGACCATCATTCATCCTTTCTTCTAATGATAATAGTGTCCATGGTGAGAAGAGAACTAGGGTAATCTTCATAACACATCCCTACAACTAACAGAGGGAGTGCAGTGCCATTGGTGGCTAGCACTGGTCCCACCTATCCACAAATACAGTAGTGAACCAGATCTGAAAGTATCCTTTAGGCATTTTCATCAATTGCATTGTTGACTAAGCAATACTGGGTTTATTGATTAACATTATTAGTTAGTGGTTGTTGTAGGCTACACTCAAAGTCACCTAGGGTTCACTCTGGTTGATTTTTTAACTCATTGTTTTATAGTATTGACATATTCTCAAAAGATGTAATGATACCAATAGAAAAGTAATCCATTTTGAGCATTTGCTGAGTTGAGAAAAAGGTACAAATATCCTCCTTATCACCATGGTTTATGATATAATCTTGACTGAATTTTCTATTAATTAGAAATAATTAGGAAAGAAAATGATTAAAAAGTCTTCTAGAAATGTTATTGAGTGATATTAGATCATTTCTGAATTTTGGTTTGAATTGTTTAATTTTATTGCAGAAATGGACGATTATTGTTAAACTCAAGATAAATAAGAAGATTATGAAGATGCATAGACTATTGGAGGTCGAAGAAATAAGGCGCAAACCAGTTTTGAGGAAGATTGACTCTCTATTTTGTAATCTTTATAAATAGTAATAGCAATCCTAAGGATCTATCGATCCTTGGGATAGCTTAATTTACCCATATCATTGTAATATATAGAGGGTGATGAACCATAGAGAGATATCCAAGAAATTTATCCAAGCATTCAGATCTCTGAATTTCTCTATACAAGCAGTCCATTGTAAATGTTTTACCAATTATGGAATTAATGGAAGTCTTGAGCGTTTTTACCATCTTTACGTATTACGTTTTTAGCAGCAATACCCTCTGAAGATTGTGGGCCTAGTCAAAAGGAGTCACTGTCTCAATCTGTAATCGTATCAATTTGATTTCAGTTTTTTCATTTAAATCTCTTTGCAACAATTAAGATAAATGTGTGAGTGTGCTGATGTTTTCATAAATTAGTTATGCCATTTAATTATAGAGGATAGATGTTTCATTTTAAGGTTATCGATTGATGTTCCATTTACCATTGTTGTAGTTTATTTCTTGAGAGTTCCTCTCATTTTCACATGCATAGTTCCTTATATTAAAATTACAGTTGTTGTTCCTTTCTCTTAAATCTGCATTTGTTGTTCCTTCTCAATTTTACAATACTTAGTTGTTCTTTTCCAGCAAGTTAGACAATCATTGATAGATTGGTTTATTAAGTATTTTCATAGATTAAATTATTGTTTCTTAGCTAGATGAATTCAACAAATTGGTTAATGCCTTTAATTCAAATCATGTTATTGATCATATTATAATTTTGTTGAGTAAGATCTTAGTTTCAGAGTTTTTAATGAATGTGTGAGGAACTTGATTATTGATAAACTCAGATTTGCTTTAACTACATGATTTTAACCTCTACAACTACTGCATAGACTTTGTTGATATTCTTGAAAGAAAAGACGAATCATCGGTTGATAAATTAATGTTAAACTAAGGTTGTTTCTAGGACATATTTAGATCCCAACATTTTGGCGTCGTTGTCGGGGAGAATGTCAAAGATAGCATAGGTTGCGTCTATGGAGGATGCGGTATTGAAAATGGAAGGTAAGAACCTATGTAGGAAACAAGTAAAATTCGTGTGCCAACACCTACCTCCAGTTAATGCATAGAGGTTATATAGGTGGTTAGAAATTGTGTGTGAGTGTGTATGACTAAGAAGAAAGAACCTGAAAAACCAAAACCCCCACCAAAGACTACAAAAGCCCAAGGCTCGGTGCCCCCTGGAAGGATCACTTACATAGATGAAATTATCCGAAAAGCTGAATCTCAAGCTTCGGTTGGACCTCGAAAAGGATCCACCTGAATCCCTCAAGCAAAAAATTCACCAACTGCAGCTCATGCTGAGGTTCATAGTGGAACTGAAGGGACTGAACAAAGCTTCCAAAATACACATACCCCACCTCTCGGTCCTTCAGATGAGGGAAATTCTTGTAATTTGAAAGAAGGATAAGGGGAGACCAGTGGATTTGTTGAGGCAAACCCATCACCACATGAACCTAGATCTCCTATGATTCTGATAGGAGAAGGAACACCTGAAATTTAGAATAGAGGAAACACGATTAAATCCCCTAGGGGACCAAGTAATCAATCTCCCCAAATAGAACACCCAGAACAAGAAATCCCTAAAGGCTATTGGAATATCTTCGACCAAATGGCACAGAAAAATCCACCGCGACCCCAAACTTCTACCTTGGAATATCCTATAGTCAATCTGGTTGCTAATTCCCCAATGAAAACCATTCCATTACAGAATCTTCCAACCTTTCATGGATTGATCTCAGAGGACCCTGATGCGTTCTTATTCGAATTTGATGTCCTGTGTAGAGGTTATGATTACACCTCTGAACCCCAGAAACTGAAGTTATTCCCTTCCACTTTAAAAGGAGAATCTTTATGATGGTTTATGGGATTAGGAGGAGGAACTATAAATTCTTGGGATGAAATGAAACAAGCCTTCCTTACAAAACATCAAGACTACTGTAGAACCAGGGATTTAAAAGACGAAATATTTCAAATGACTGCAAAATAAAATGAGACACTAGAAGAATATGTTGAAAGGTTTCAGTATAACTTGCAAAGATCACCTTACAGTACACTACCAGGTGAGGTACTTAAAGCCACTATGATAAAAGGTATGAAGGATGAATTGGTAGAAACATTGAATTTAATGGGAAAAAGGTGATATTTATCAAGAAACTTATTATAGCATTATCCAATTATGCATCAGGTGTTCATGTGGAAGTACACAAACCTGATTGGGAATGTAGGCTCCCCTCACCAGAAATAACAACATTACTAGAGAGGGTGTCACCCGAGCAGAAGTTGGTAATCTTTTAGAAAATTTTAAAATTGACATTTTGAGTACTCTGACTACAAAATTGGATGTTCTGCAAGCTAAACAGAAACAAGCAGAAGAAAAATAGGTATTGGCCATATTTTTCCACCGATGCAGAAAGAAACATGGTCTAAGGGAATGTCCTTTGCATGTGGTTTGGTTTTGTGCCATATGTGTGAAATCCCATGCGACAGAGCAATGTCCATCACTCCCAAGACTAAAATTTGTCTTTAAAGAAGCAGAAGAGGAAACATAACCGGTATATCTGATGGCTCAGCGCCGCCAATGGCAGGCTTGTCCCCCAGGTACACTACAAGATCCTTCCTCTTTCTTTTCTGGGAAGTATGGTCAACAACAAAATTCTAGAAACACATGGCAGGGCCAACCATTTGCTAATCCCACCTGGCAGTCCCAGCAATATCCTACTGTAGCCTCGCCAAATCAACCAGCTGCAAATCCCACTTGGTCAAATTAACCAACTAAAAATCCTACCTGGCCTAAATTGTTGTTGGCCCTTGGTTCTGGAAGTAAGAGAATATTAAGGAAGAAGAGATGAAATACGAACTACACGGACGACATAGTGACTGATACTGGGTCGAAGTGAGCAAAAGAGAAGAAAAGATGGAGCGAAGTAAGAGAAAGCAAGCCGTTAGACGAGGAGTTTGAGGAAGACGGATCGTGGACAACTCAACAAGCAAAAAAAGCCACCAGTAGATGCTTTGGAGCACCTCGCAGGAAGGAAGGAAAGACGGGCTGGCGAAGCCCTGAAAACACGGGTCAAGTTGACCTAGGGTTTTAGACACCTAGGATTTTGTTATCTAGGGTTTTAGACACCTAGGCTTGGGGCTAAGGCTATCGGTGAGCTATTGTAATGTATAAATAAAGGTCAAGAGGACCTGGGATGGGATCGTCGTTAGTTCGATTGTGTGATGATGAGTGATTGTTGTTATTTCTAAGAGAAAAGTATTGTGTGGAGAGAAAAGTCTGCATTGTAAGATCTTCAGTTGGGTGCGAAGATCAACCCTGCAGTTGGGTGCATAGGGAATAGAGAAAGAGAGAATATCTACTAGCTAAGAGCGGAGATAGGACGGTATGATTTCACCTAATATATTATAAAGAATATTTCTGTGGACGTATCCCTAGGGAGAGGGTGAACCACATACATCTTGTTGTTGTGTGTGATTGATGTTGTGTTCTTTTTCTCTATGATATACTATTATTGAATTAGTATGTTAGATTTGATCTATAACTGTGTGAAGTAGGTTTATGTTTGGGAAGAATATCCTGATCTCCTTGTGTGATTGTCTTGATTCCACTTGCATTTCCTCTGGTTGTAGACACCTATGTCCTGCAGCCCCCTATTGCTACTTTGGGTGAGACTCCATCTGCTTTGCAGGTGTTCCCGAAAGGGCCAATAGTTAGGTCTTATTGGTGCACTATTAGAGCTGAACCCTGGTTCAGCCCCTGTGCCAACAAATGGTTTTGTTTTTGGGACATGGATATTCTTGAGGGAATGTCAAGGTGGTTTCCATTGAAGACAGAGATTCAGAAGTGGATAGAAGAAAGGGAAAAGGACTTCGCAGAAGCTCAGAATAAGAACCCTAATACTAGCACAAAATATTGGTTGGGAAGGTATATCTTTACTGATATACACGAGATTTTCTTTAGAGGAATTCATAAGGAACTATTCGAGTGGCTGGCCAGATTAGAAGACACCCAATTTGAGATCAGATCTAGACCGCCTGTGGTTTGGATGTCGACGCTGATCAAGAAGGTCAAAAGAGTTGATAACGTTGTGTCAAGAGCAGTAGATTACTGGTTTGATAGTACCCTTGGAGGGTATATCACAGAGTTTGCTATTGATGGGGTAGAATCATATAGCCAAGTAGAGAGATATTTCTTTAAAGGACATAGAGGAAAATTTTTACACTTCTTGAAGTTGAAAATCAAGATGCTATTACATGAGAAGAACATCTTGAAGATACAGTAGTGGGTAAGACTAAAAAGGCCAATGTTCAAGAATTCAGATAGTGACAACGACACATAGATCGGACACATGCGCAGTGGGAGGACCTTCAGAGAAGTTCCTCTGGTGAACTTGTTCGAGCAGAGTCACGAACCAACACAAGAAGAAGGGTTCTACAGTGGAGAAGATGAAGAGTTTTTGAATGAGGAACATTCAAGGTCCGCTAGGGCAGAAGAAGAGAATACTGAAGAACTTCGTCGAGAAGAGTCAGAAAATTCAAGGATTGCACAGATTGTTGAAGTAAGTGCTATTGCACCCCCTGTTGTTCCAGCAACATTAAGTAACCAGAGTAACCTAAGTTATCAGAACACTCAGAGCACTGGTACAAGTGGTTCAACGTACACTCAGTCAGGAAGCCTAGGAAGATCTATGGTAGATGAGATGAGGTTACCCACCTTAAGTGGAGATGGATCTAAAGATCTCGATCAACACTGGTTTCTATGTGAAGCCGTATGGAGTATTAAGAATGTCACCAACGAAGTTGTTAAACGAGCTCAGTTTAGTACTACCTTGAGAGACCACGCACTGAGTTGTTACATGAAACTTGTCCAAGGAATTTCACATCCTAAACCACTAAATGAGATCAAGAATGTGTTGATTTCAGAATTCAAGAAACCCAAGTTGGAGTCACAATGCATTACAGAGTTGAAAGAAATCAAGCAAAGAGTAGCTGAACCTGTTTGGGATTTTTATCAGAGGTTGAAAACCTTAACGGGCCGACTGACTTTTCAGATCCCAAATGAGCAGAAAAAGGAATGGTTCATTGATTCCCTTTTACCACACATTAGAGTCCCTCTGATGCAACAAAATATTGCTTCGCAGGCTGAGGCACTGGAGATTTCCATGAAGCTAGAATCAACCCCTATGGGAGAATCCAACTTAGGTATGAGTCAAATTTTAAGTCAGTTAAATAGGTTGTCTTTGTAGGTCGAAGATATGAAGAAAGAAAAGGGAAAAGATAAAAGAGAATATATCTGGTGCATTAGATGCAAATCGGAAGGCCATGACAAGGAGCATTGTCCCCTATTTCACAAGTACTTGGCATATGGAGCTCTGAGCCCTTTGAAACAAGTTACCTTATCATGGTGCGAGGTATGTAGAAATAGACATCACCCTGGTGAATGTTATTACACGCAAAAATATGTTCAGACACCCACAAATTTGTATTGCACGTTCTGTAAGTCAGTAGGGCATGATGATAGGGATTGTAGGGCCTATGACCTCATGCATGAAAGGTCAAGGGATATATACAAAATTCAAGGTGAAGTACATTAAGAAGGGAACATTACATAGTATAATTCCCTCTGGAAGAGGAAACTACAACCCTCTTTGTGGATTCAGAGGAAGAGTACGAGGAGGAGGTATGGGTCGAGGTAGAGGTCAGATCATTTGTTATAATTGTGCACAGCCATGTCATTTGGTAAGGGATTGTCAAAACCCTTGTACCACATCTAGTTACTGCAACTCATTTGAACATGTCATAGAATATTTTCCTGCACTGTTAGCCAAACTTTAGGAAAAATGAGGAGGAAACCAACAAGTACAGCTAATCACAGTAGAACCTCGCGGAGAAAATCCCAGAGTCATTGTTATCACTAGAGGAGGCGCTGCTACAGGAGAAGACAGGGTGACTCCAGGGAAGACTACAGAACAATCAGGAGTCAAAAAAGTTGGGGAGAAGACACAAGAGTTTGATACAAAGAGAGAGAAGCATACATTTGAAGAGTAAAGAAAAGAGTTTAGAAGAGATCAGGCTTCTTCATCAATGGACAACCAGAAGTGAGAGAATGTGGAATGCCCCTAGCCTTTGATCAGAATGTTTCACCTAGAGAAGGAAAAGAGGTAAGTAATCTCATGGAATTTTTATGCACTTGCATTAATTTGATAAAGGATGAGACCGTTTTACAATAGCTCCAAAACTTGATCAGACAGTATGATCTAGGAAGGGTAGATCCTCTACTGAATAAAGCAGTACATCAACTATCCACAAAGAGAAGGACAAATAAGGAACTACACCTTAACGCTCAAATTGGAGAATATGATATAGATTATGTGGTCCTTGACTTAGGATCGCAGATCAATCTTATGACGAAGCAGACCTGGGAACTGATGGGAAAACTTAAGTTGATCTATTCCCCCATCATGCTTAGGATGGCCAATCAACAGGCTGTGAGCCCCTTCGAAAGACTGGAACATGTCCTTGTGGACATTGATGGGGTCATAACATTTTTGGACTTCGAGGTGATTGAGATAGTCGATGATAGTTGTCCTTATCCCGCGCTGTTAGGAATTGATTGGGCTTTCAACAATTCTACTCTTGTTGATTTGAAGAAAAGAAGAATGACGTTTGAAGGTGATGTCCTTAGGGTCATTACACCTTTGGATCCTGATGAAGGTCCCAGATACACATGGCCCATCAGAGAAGAGGACCGCACATATGAGTTAGAGAATATATACAAATTGACTGCAAGACAGTAGGATTACATTAATCCTACAACAGATGGGAACCTAAGCTAGCGAAGTGACAACACATGCTCATCCGACTCAGAAGAAGCACTGGAAAACTGGTAGAACAAGATGTATGAAGTTTTTGCGTAGCGATGTGCTAGATTGACCAGAGAAGTTCACTGGATTGACACAACAGTAAATAATTTACCCACATTTGATGGTTTGAATCACTTAGAAACTTTCTTACTAGAATTTGAAGAGATTGTACCAGTACAACAGACATTGTTGGCACTGGACGAGGCTTTGAAAGATACCCCAACAAGATGGTGGGGAACACATAAAAGGAACATTGTGAACTGGATACATTGTCGCACTTTGATGAAAACGAGATTTTCAGAACAATTCGAAGGATGTGAAGTTAGGTACACAGGTCAAAGCTTCCCAAAAGGCCATGTGCGAAGTTGTGAGGAGGCTTGAAGCTGCATTCCTCAAGAGCTATGGGTGCATAAATTCATCAATACTCTAGACACAACGCCTATCAACTGGTACCTTGAAGTGGAACTGTGCCTCACCACTGCAGATTGGCAAGGTATGAAACAGAACTATGTAGCTATATCCTTGTTTGAAAGTCAGTACCCTATGGTAGATCAAGATTTACAGGTTGTAAGAAAAAATGTATTTGAGGAAGCCCCTAGCCTCTCTGTGGAGCAAGAAGAAGATGAATGGACTGTACCTCTTCAGAAATTGCAAGGATGTTACAATATCAATGTCGATGAAGACGATCATCCTAGGAAGGCGAACAATGTAGAAACAAAAGGACAGAGAAACATAGAAGGACTAGGAGTCGAACTACCTTTTATTGAACAACCAATCAAAATCAAGAAAGTTAATATTGGAACATAGCAAGCACCTAAGCTTGCTAATGTTGGAGATTACTGGGATGATGCTACTATTGATAATATCATAGAGTTATTGCATGAATATCAGGACTTGTTTCCAAACAAGTTCACTGATATGAAGGGCATTAAAGGGCCCATGGGAGAGATGAACATCCCCTTGAAACCAGATGCAAGGCAAGTTAAACAAATAACTTACAGATTGAACCCTAAATATAAGGAGAAAGTGAAGATTGAACTAGATAGAATGTTGGAAGCAACAATCATAGAACTTGTTGAAAAGTCAAAATGGATTAGCCCTATGGTGATACGGGATAAGAAGACCAGAGAAATTAGGATCTGCGTAGATCTCAGGAAGTTGAATGATGCATGTTTACATGACCCATTCCTTACATCATTTACTAACGAAGTGTTAGATAATATAGGAGGACATGAGGTATATTCTTTTACAGACGACTTTTCAGGATACCATCAGATCAAGATTGCCAAAGAAGATCGCCATAAGACCACATTTGCCACAGAATGGGGATCCTACCAGCATATAGTGATGTCATTTGGATTGAAGAATGCACCAACCATATTTTCTAGGGTGGTGGTCGAAGCATTCAAGGAATTTTTACATAAATTTTTGGAAGCATACTTTGATGATTGAACCGTTTTTAGCTTATTGCAAAATCATATTGAATGTTTAAGACTAATGTTGGATAAGTGCAGGCAATGTCAGATTTCCCTGAACCTGAAGAAGTGCATCTTCTTTTCACCCTTTGGAGTGTTGCTAGGCCATATTGTGTGTAAGAAGGGATTGTTGGTAGATCCATCTAAGATTTCCATTATAGTTGATTTATCCCCTCCTACTTCAGTCAAACAACTGCGCACT
>ML821933.1:7113-26815 GCA_009831015.1 Picea engelmannii
TTGGTGTTGGAGGAGTGTAGTTAGGCTTCCCCAAGCCACATGTCAATCATACAAGCCATTTTATTCATGTTTAAACCCCCATTCTCATCAAAACTTCCTTGTGCCATGAATGATAACCTCACCACCAAACCCTAGCCCTCCTAAGTGACATCATGCCTCCAAAGGTGACGTTTTTCCCCTCATAGGAAAAATTGTTGGCATGTGAGGGCTAGGTTATGTCGTCCACAATGTATTCTAGGCCTGTGAATGTATGTCTCTCTCATATGGCATACGGTCCCTAGGTATCCAACTTGTGGGCTTATTCCTCCAAAATTGTCCACCAACTAGGTCCTGCAACGAAAAATAAGAACACCCTCAAAGGATGTAAAGTCAAATTATCATGATAAGTAAATAAAGTCAATAAATGAGGCACCTAATCATGTGCATCAAATATTACACTGTTAAACAATTAAGTGCTCAAAGACATTATGTGACTTGCGAAGATTGGATATGGGAGGGTTGAAGAGGTGTCCTATTGGGTAGATATTTCCTATTTCAAGGAGTGTTTCCCAAGTGATCCCTCTCTAAGCCATGTAAATTGGATGAAGTGGTTAAGGATCAAGACTCAATGGGCATGAGGGTTCATGATATACAAGGGGCTGTAGTCTCTCATTCACAGCTTCCTTTGTAGAGGGTGTGTGGCACCTTCATTTGCAATGAAATTTTTTCCAAGACCATCATTTTGCCATTATTTTTTTCTTTCATTTTTAAAGAATGAGTTTAAGGCCATTTTCCTGGCCTGGTGTCCAGAAAATGACAATGTCACTCACAAATACTTTTGCAAAATGAGAAGGTTGGCTCATGATCAGTCCCCTTTCTCTCAACCATGAAACTAAGAGCCGCTAACCTAGCTTGGTGGCTAGAGGATGGTAGTGTCCTACCACTTTATATCCATGATCATGATAGGCCAGCTCATGATACGACCTCCTATCCTCCAACCAACCCCCTAAGCATTCTTTTACTCTTGTGGGTCCCTGTTTTCTTACATATAAGTGTTTCATTGCTTTCTTGGGATCCTTAGGCAAAGCATATAGAAGGCTTATATATAGGATTTTATCTTTTACCCAACAATAATCGCTTTGGGCCTTCAACCCCTTCTTCCCACAGAATGAGAGGCAACCCCTTCTTGGGTCAATACACCCTAAAACCCCAAGAGATAAGGAAATAGGGGGTTTACATGATGAAAAGTGGTAAGTATGGTCCGGAATTATACAATGGATATTCAAGGGATTTCCCAGTAGAAAACCCATTCCCAAGGAAGACCACTTACTAGGGCACAAATTGGTGAACCACCAAGGTGAAATAGGGAAAAAGGAATAATGTCCAAACATATCTCATAAAATATAAAGGAGTCTAAGACACAACATGCTCAAATGCCTCAAATATTGAAATGACACTTACCATAATAACTTACTTGTACCTCATGGAGCAAGTCCCACTGCCTCTCGGAAGCTAGCTGGTGTGGTGGATGCCATCTGAAAATCTATGACCTATATGGTGGTAGGAAGGGTCTCCATCTGTGTAAATGGATACTTTTGATCATGTAGTCTCTCAACACTCCATATCTGCAACCTAAGGGCCTCAATACATAATCTCCTTAGTTATCCAACAAAATGGGGACAAGATCTGGCTCCTATTTGGGTCCATGTGCTCGTCGATCACCCTTTATCCATATACATAAAAATCCAAATTAAAACTAATCTAGAAAATAAAATTTTGACATTTGTTTTTTAATTTCTAAACTAAGAATGAAGTCGATATGGAAGTAGAGAAAAATAAAAAATGAAAAATGAAATGCATCTAAACTAATACAAGAAATCAAGATGAAAAATGCAAGGAAAGTAAGATGACCTACCTAGTTACCTGGGGCATGGACCCTGAAGAAGTCATGTGACCTGAAAATAAGGTTTGATAAGAGATTCATCCACTCATAATGGCATCTATCTCCCATCTAAGGTTTTCAGATAGTACTTTTATTTATCAGACTTCTTCTTGATGATGTAAGGGCCAAGCCATGAATTGTCATTTCTTTGGTCATACCTAAGCTTTCCCTTACTCTTGTCCCATATGAGTGCAAGAATTCCTTCATTGAAATTGATGCAAGGTGTATTCTCAATGTATGAATATGAAGGAGGCTCTATGCAGACCATCTCTTTGATAATTTATTCATTTTTTTCACCTTCTTTCTTCAAAATTTGGATAGACCATGATTCCTTCCCCTAGTATTTTTCAAGTTTCTCTTTGTACTCACATGTCCACGGGAGAGACATCTCTATGGAATATTCATGTATGAAGGTTATCTAAAATGGATCATACTCAATAATTTGTGGGGGAACATCATAATTGTGTGCACTAACATAATTAGGTCCACTCTGATCCATCACATGTTTATCATTCTTTTCTCGGTTGTGTAAGATCTCATATGTGCCATATCCCATGGGAATGTATGCATGTGTAAGGATAATGATAAGAAAACCCCCAAGGTAAGAGGACCATGTCCTCAACAAGATCATCCCCTAAGAATCTGGAACATTGATCACTAATATGCCCATGAGGAGGTTGATATGTGGAAAATCAATCAGAAAAAATTCAACATCGTCACACACCCCAAAGACCTTGATCCTCATAGAATCAATACCGCATACATTTCCATAGGGTCAGGTTTTCTTAAAACCAAGTTGTTCCATTACCTTCAATGACATGACATTTGTCGAGGCCCCAGAGTCAAGCATGTAGTTTTTCATGCAGAGGTCATTCATGCCTAATGAAAGATAGAAGGGAGGATTCATGTCTCTTGGCCGATCGAGATACATAGTATTTAGGATGATGGGAGTATATTATTTCTCGATTGGAACTTATAGTAATTTCAAAATTTCCCTTTTAACAAAAGGTATCTTACACATCTCTATCACTAGGAACGTCATATTCAGTTTTCCAAACATGCTTGCAACATCTATATTCAAGTGAATCATGTCTGCAGGAGTTGGATTAGGAAGAAAATCGTGTACCAGAGGTGGAGGTGGTGGTGCCACCTTCTCTGTTGATGGAAGAGGAGTGTCATGCTGAGATGGAGGGAATGAATTTTTATTTATTCTAGTGTAATTCATATATTCTCTTCTCCTTAATTCCTTCTTCTGATCATCTGTCAGTTGATTCAAGGCCCAAAGTCTCCCCTCTCTTTCTCCTCATCTTTTGGATTCATTGATCTGTTCTTGAGTGATTTTTTTCTCTTGGAAAATGAAGATCATATCCATGAAATTCATATCATCGGGAGAATATTCATATCGTTGGGGGTATTCATCTTCTCTACGAGGTTCTTGGCATGGAAGGTACCAATATTCTATGTCAACCATCACGACTGGTTTCAAAGTATCCAGGGCGTTTGCCTCTTGTTGAGGCCTTGGTTTCCAACTTGTGGCATATCTCTATTGTATGGTAAACTGAGGTCTGGGAGCATACTGATTCCTCTCTATAATAGTCAAATGACCCATAATCTAATTCTACACCTGGGTAAACTGAGTATTCTCTGATATATTATCTAAGTCAAGAGGGAAATCAGATTAGGAGCACTATTGTTGAAAACCTTAGTCTTTGATTCCACTTTGGAATGAGGGTACTAAAAAGTTTCTACCCTTGAATCAAGGAGATTCTCTTCATTATCAAAATTGTAATCATTGGCTTGTGCCAGTGATGTGGGCTTCTTTTCCTTCGGAATGAATAAAAGTTTCCCTTCAAAAGCGTTCATGTAAAGGAGACAAACTAATGATGTTGTAGGACATAATTATGTTGGAATCTGATTGTACAACCTGTCAAATATAGTATTTAATTCATTCATTGTCTCATTCTAATTTTTCTTTATCTGATTGAATTGAACTCCAAGTGTCCCATTGTCTATATTTTTTGACCATATTCTCTTAAATAAGTTTGGAAAATTTTCATAGGACGTGAGATGATCATTGGGGAGGCCTCTGAACCAATCAAGAGCTTCTTCAGTCAATGATGAAGCGAATAATTTTATGGCCATGTCTTCATGCTCAATACCTACATTGTCCATATCCTATCCCATGACATAAATATGGTCCTCAACATTTATAACATTATTTCCTCAGAACTTTGGCAACCACTTGTTAGACTCGTTTGGAATTCTATTAGGGTATCCTTGGATATTGGACATTTTAAGGGGTTTATAGAGGTCCTTTACACAAGGGTGATCCATTGGAGCAAGGGGACGAATATCATGGAAGAGGGTTTTGACAATGAGAGACTTGAGAGGAGGTCTTCTTTGGTAAACCTTAGAAGCCTTGAACCTCCCAAGGGGAAAAGGTTTGGAAGAAGAAGGTTTCTAAGGGGGGTGGAGTCGCTAGATGAGCTTCAAGAGGAGATCATCAATAAAGGTGGAAAGGGAATGTACCTTGGTTGGAGTCTCTAGGCAAGATAAGGGATAAAATATTTGGGATAGCTTGCCAAAATGTCATTAGGGTTCCGGAAAGGATTCAAAATCCTCCTCGAAAATGACACCAAAATGTTATTGCACAAGTTGTAGGTTGGGAAAAGCCCGACCCAACCGCTAATTGGTGAAAACTAGGAGGGAAACTACCCATTTTCACCTTAGGGAGGTGTCCTCGTTACTTTAGAGACAAGGTAGTCACCTCAAGGGGGGAATCCCAATGACCCTAGGGGGAAATGAAATGGAAAATGATAAGTATGGATGTATGTCCCTAGAGGTCAATTCTAAGTGGTATGAAGTTTAGATTTTAACCTTGTACAATATTTTACTACAAACATATTTTCAATAAAATAACAAAAAAGATACAATGGAAAATATATACATTACACATATATTTTTCCCCTGGAAACCCAAACTGGGAAAACCAACATATTATATATTCATTCACATCATACATTGTTTAAAATAAAATATACATATAGGAGATAGAGGCATCCAAAACCTTAATCCAATTACCTAGATTAGTCAACAACCCTAATTCCTTAACCAAAAATAGAAAACCATCAACAAAAAACCGTGTATTGAAAAACCACCCTTAAATGGACACAAAAACCGATGGATTTTTTTTTTTCGGGGGCTCAGCCACCCTGCAACCCCTCTTACCCCCCTGCTCTCTCGACGCAATGTAAAAAATAATTCTATTCGTGCAAATAATCTAACACATATCCAACATGAAGAGCTTGGGAAAGAGTCTTGGGAAGTTTCAAGTGTTTCCAAATGAGTTGAGTGACCTACCAAGTGTGAATACCCACCCGAGACACAAGGAAAACAATGCATATAATGTAATATGTTAGTTGGACAAGAAAGTTAAGTTTGTTGTCCCTAATTTTAACAAAGATAAATGATATATATTAGCTTAATAAATATAGAAAATTTTGCAATATAAGTTTTAAGCAAATGATGAACAAAACAAGAGACAAAGCTAGTGAAAGCTAGATCAACTCACCAATGATTAAGCAATTACTTTAGCATAAAAAACAAGGCTGAAACAAAAGGTTACTGTAGTGATATTATCATCTTATGGTTGTATAAAACCAATCATAAAAACAAAACATCGGCCACAATAAACCAGCTCTAACTATCCTAATAGGTGTGTTAGGATTACTAGAGAGGTAGGGAAAAGTTAGGGTTAAATCTTAGTGTTAGTTTAGGAGTTATTATGTGTTAGAGGGTTAGTTTTCTGCATCCCTAATTGTTTTAGCTTAGTTTTGTAACAACAAAAAGAATTTTTGGTTGAAAGGGGATTCCTCAATGAGGCAAGGGAGCCAAAGGCTCAAGGAACACTTTCTCAACGAGAGAACTTTAAAACTTGAAATTTGTACGTTTACCAAGGAAACAATTTATTTTTCCAATGCAGCAAGTAAATGACTAGTTCCTTCAATAATTGGGTTAATGGAGTCAAGCAAAGAAAGAGCTATAGGTACTACCTCCTTAGGCATGTAAATCCTCTTACTCCCCAAGGAAAGTATCTCTAGCCAGGGTTTAGGCTAAGAGGGTGTATGCCCTTATACTTCTCTTAGAAAAACCTTGTTAAACCAATAACATGTAAGAATAAATTGATGGAGACTAAGGTGGGGGTGTATGCCCTTATACTTCCCACCTAGCTCTAGAAAATAACCTTTACTTGAATAAAAAAATAATAGGAACAATGTAAAAACCTTACCAATTCAAGGAAAAAGCTAAGACAAACCACCACAATAGCAAGAGAATAGACTTCCAAGGCTAGCACATCACTTCCATCAACCAAATATCTAAGAAATATCCATACACAAGAGCACAAGAGAGATAAATTTCCAAAGATAGTGAAAATTTCAGTCTAATACTTCTCCTAATGGGAGAATTATGTTATGAAATGAGATCTTATGATCTCTATTTATAAAAAATGTCTCCAAAATAGTTTTTCCACATAATTATAGGGTAAACCACAAGACTATGGGTCAACAACCCTAATATTTCCCCTTTACACAAATAATATTAAACAATTCACTTAATTTTTACTTTTACAAAAAAAGAAACCCTATCTTAAGGTGACATCACCCTTTTAGGGGACATTTTGACACTAGGAGCAAGTCGTTGGTGTTGGAGGAGTGTATTTAGGCTTCCCAAAGCCACATGTAAATCATACAATTAATTTTATTCATGGTGGAAGCTTCATTATCCTCAAAATTTCCTTGTGCCAATGAATGATAACCTCACCACCAATCCCTATCCCTCCTAGGTGACATCATGCCTCCAAAGGTGATGTTTTCCCCCTCCCAGGAAAAATGTTTGGCATGTGAGGGCTAGGTTATGTCTTCCACAATGTCTTCTAGGCCTTTGAAGGTATGTATATCTCATTCAGCATGTGAGACCTTGGTATCCAACCTGTGGGATTCAATCCCCATGGAAGCCCAAGCTAGGCTTGTTCCTCCAAAATTGTCAACCAACTAGGTCCTACAAAGACAAATAAGCATGCCCTCCAAGGATTTCAAGTCAAAGTATTATGATAAGTAAATCAATTCAATAAATGAGCCACCTAAGCATGTGCATCAAATATTACCTTGTCAAACAATTAAGTTCTCAAAGACATTATGCGACTTGCCAAGCTTTGATATGGGAGGGTTGACGAGGTGTCCTATTGGGTAGATCTTTCCTAGGTCAAGGAGTGTTTCCGAAGTGATCCCTCTCTAAGACATGTAAAGTGGATGAAGTGGTTAAGGATAAAGACTCAATGGGCATGGGGTTCATGACATTCAAGGGGTTTTAGTGTCTCATTCACGGGTGCCTTTGTAGAGGGTGTGTGGCACCTTCATTTGCAATGCAATTTTTTCCAAGCCCGTCGATTTTCCATTATTAATTTATTTCATGTGTTAAAGATCATTTTAAGGCCATTGTTCTGGCATGGTGTCCAAATAATGACAATTTCACTCATGAATACTTTTTCATAAATGAGAAGGTTGGCTTGTGATGAGGCCCCCTTTCTATTAGTCATATGACTGAGATACACTACCCTGGCTTGGTGGACAGATGATGGTAGTTTCATACCACTATATATCCATGATCATGATAGGCCAGTTCGTGATGAGACCTATCCTCCAACCAACACCCTAAGCATTTTTTTACTCTTATGGGTCCCCCTTTTCTTACAGATAAGTATTTCATTGCTTTCTTGGGGGATCCCTAGGTGAAGCATCTAGAATGTTTATATATAGGATTTTATCTTTTACCCAACAACAATTCCTTTGGGCCCTCAACCCCTTCTTCCCATAGAATGAGGGACAACCCCTTCTTGGGTCAATACACTCTAAAATATAAAATCCCAAGGGATAAGGAAACATGTGGTTTAAGTGATGAAAAGTTGTAAGTATGGCTGGGAATGGTATGATGGCTCTTCAAGGGAGTTCCCAGTAGAAAACCCATTCCCAAGGAAGACCACTTATTAGGGAAAAATGTCAACCACCAAGGTGAAACAAGGAAAAAGACATAATTTCCAAGAATATGTCATGAAATCTAAAGGAGTCTAAGACATAACATAATCAAATGCCTCAAATATTTAAATGACACTTACCATACCACCTAACTTGTACCTCATGGAGCAAGGCCCATTGCCTCTCAGAATCCAGCTGGTGTGGTGGATGACATATAAAAATATATGACCTTCATGGTGGTGATAAGGGTCTCCATCTATGGAAATGGATATCATTGGCCATGTAGTCTCTCGACACTCCATATCTGCAACCTAAGGCCCTTGAGACATAATCTCCTTAGCTATCCCACAAAATGGGGATAATAGGATCAAATCTAGGTCAAATTTCTCTTAAGCTTCCTTTGTTTCTCCTTTGATCAATGGATTGATCTATTGTCATTTGTGCTTTGGTTTCCTATCACAATCATTCCTTTTCTTTCTTTACTAGTTCTGTTTCAACTTCTTTTTCCCTTTCAATATGAGTCGTTATGGATACTTTACATTTTGAGTCAGTGGTGAGGTTCCTTATTTTCTTTAAATCATCAACTATTTTTCTTTGAGATTTGAGTTTGATGTAGGTTGAAGCAAAGAATGTCGGCCAATTTTTGAGTATTGTATTTAATATTGTTTCTTGCAAAGTGACTTGTTCCATTTTTCGACGTACCTCTATGAATTTTTGAAACTCCGATTATAAGAATGTTGTTGTTTGATGGGCTAGTCCATCCTGATTATTTCTTAGTGCCCTATTGTGTAGTTGTTTAATATATTTATTTATTTTGTCTCAGATGTTGTACGTTTTCTTGATTGTTAGTGTATGTGCTTATGACTATTTTGATCAAATATTTCATTGTTGCTAATGGGTCGATTCCTTCTATTGACCGGTCAATGTCCAATTTTTCTTTTGCAAGCAATACAATTTCCTTTAATACTTCTTTCTCTTTACTTATTCTTGTTGAAAAGTCGGGTGTCGTTTCTTGAATCCCTCTTCCATTTATTTGTTACTTATTTGGACACCTAATTATATAGTTCCATCATCTTTCCATCCAACATGAGTACTGGGTCAAATATCGTTTATTCTAGTGGTTCTATCGACCCAACTAGTTTAAAGGTTGTGATGTAATTGCCATTGAAGTGTTATCTTTCCTATGTATTATTTTATTTTTCTTGTTATATCTTATGGATTTTGTTTCTCTTGTATGTTTTCTTTTCCTTTGTATGTGTCATTGTGTAACGTACCCAACCACCAAGGTTGGGCTAGGCTACTTCAAAACACACTTATTGAACCAATTTTGAATTCTAATAGTGTTTAATTAATAAGAAGCATGAAATACTCACATGCAATAATCAAGATTCATGTTATGTCATAAAAAATGAACAATATTCCATGAAAATCAATAACCAACAAGAATGCATGTTATTCGAATGAATATCAGAGATAATAACTAATATATAAGAAATATAAAGATACAATCAAAGGAAAACCATGACAGAGAGCACTTGTCTTAAACAAAATCAATCACCAACTGGCTGCAGACTAAGGACATTCCACCCAACCATAGATGATGTTGTCCCAAATATCAATATTACGTCACCTCGATCCAAGGATATGAATCCACAAGGATGGGTTCTAGAGTGAACTCAACTTTCAAAACTGGTCAGCACTCAAGCTCTCACAGGTTTCTCAACACACAAAAATCCAAATTACGCCAACTTTCTTCTCTCTATCCTGCACCACCCAAAGACAATGAACCCCCTTCACCACCACACAATCCCTTAGGTTTTCCACTTATTTCCAAGGATCCAATGTATTTGGTCAAGAATATCCATGCTAGGACTCTCAAGATTCACAGTCGTGGAAAACATTCATCACATGCTAATGCATCTCAGGCATACAACCAACAATGTATTTAATTATTTCCAATGTTCAAAGTATTACATTTCCTAGGCACTCCGACCTCTTTTAATAATGTAGGCACTCTAGCCTTTCATCAAATAAACAAAATGCGTTATTAATATGGGGACTCAAAACCAGGGTATTATAGTCCCTTCCCCCCTTGTTTTGGCACTATCCTCAGTGCATATACAAAACAAAAATCAAAATTTCAAAATTATTCAAAAAGTCACAGGTACTCTGCCTGCATGACATCTTCATTCTCCCAGSTAGCATCTTTAGGATCATTGCAGTTCTACTAAAATTGTACGAKCTCTATGACTYGATTTCATAGCATTTTGACTTTTATGTCCAATATGTGCACYGAATGGACTTGGAAGTCTCCTTTTGGATCCACTTGAATCAAATTCCAATCAATAACATGGTTAGGATCATGTACATATTTTTTCAGTAAATAGACATGAAATACATTATTCACATTCATTGAGGTAGGAAATGMAATCATGTATGCAACTGACCATGTTCTTTCCAATATCTCAAATGGACCACAGAATTTGGCTGCTAGATTTGTACAATTGCCTAGCTTCAATGAGCTCTTCTTGGGATTCACTTTCAAAAGAACATGCTCTCCCACTTTAAATTMTATAGTTTTCCTATTCTTATCTTCATAACTCTTCTGTCTATCTTGTGATGACTTCAAATTTTTCTTAATTTTAACCATCCGGTATTCCATATCTTGGAAAAATTCTATCCCAAGTACTACATTGTCAGTTGGGTTGTCCCAACCCACTAGAGTATTGCATTTTCTACAAAAAAAAATCTTCAAACGAGCTCATCTTCAATGAAGCTTGATACCCATTATTATAGGAAAATTCAACCAAATGCAAGTAATATTCCCACTTAGATGGCTTATCCATCACATACATCCTTAACATGTCTTCAATCACTTGGTTGTCTCTCTCTATATTCCCATCTAACAGTGGATGGTATGTTGTGCTAAATTTCAGATTTGTACCAAATCCATTAAATGATCCCCTCCAGAAATTTGAAGTAAATTTTATGTCTATGTCTGAAACAATTGCCTTAGATATTCCATGCAACCTAGCAATTTCCCTCATGTAAATTTATACAATATTAGATGTTCTATGAGTCATTTTCACAAAATGAGAAAAAATTATCAATTTATCAACTACTACCATTATTGAATCATGATTCCTTGTCATCCGATGAAACTTAGTTATAAAATCAATGGTTACGACTTCCCATTTCTTCTTTGGATTTGCTAATGGTTGAAGCAAACCTACTGTGTGGCTATGCTCAACTTTCACTTTCTTACATTCCATACATCTGGCAGTTTAATCAACAACATCCTTCTCTATTCATGGCCAAAATAATTGGCTTCTTACTACTGCAATTGTTTTTTGGTAACTGGGATGTTCGACATATGGAACATTATGCATTTCTTTTAATATCAAATTCCTAAGTTCTCTGGAATTAGGAACACAAATTCTATTCTTATGCATAAGTAATCTATCTTCCTTAATCTCATACTCTTTAATTTTATGTTGTAAATTCTCCTATTGTAAGATTTCTTTCTCCTGTAGGTAATGCTAATCTGTAATAACAACATCTAAAATTATGCTCCTCAAATCTGATTTATGCATATGAATGGATGTAGAATGCATGAGATGTACTCTTCTACTAAGTGAATCAACAAATTTATTTTATTTCACTTTGATATTCTTGATGTCAAATTCAGACTCACTTAAAAATTCTACCCATCTCGCCTTCCTAGCATTCAAAGTTGGTTGTTCAAAAAAATATTTCAGACCACTATGGTTTGTCCTTAATTCAAATATTTTTCCCATGAGATAATTCCTCCACATCTTCAATGCATGAACTATGGTAGAAAGCTCCAAATCGTGTGTGGCATAATTGCTCTCATGTTCTTTAAGATTTTGAGACTCATAACTAATGACATATCCATTTTTAGTGAGGACTCCACCAAGTTCTTCCTTGCATGCATATGTACATACCAAAAAATCCTCATTTGGATCAACACTCTTTAAAATAGGCACACTAGTAAGTAATTATTTCAACAAATTAAAATTTACTCCACACTCTGTTGTCCTTTCAAACTTAATTCCATTCTTTTGCAAAGAAGTGATGGGATGAACAATCTTAGAGAACCCTGCTATAAACCTCCTCTAGTATCTGGCTAATCCCATAAAATATCTTATTTCTGAAACATTCATGGGTGTTGGCCATCCTCTAATGGCTTCAATATTATTTGGATCTACTTTTATACCTTCTTCTGAAATAATGTGTCCCATGTAACATATTTCTTCTTGGTAAAAAGAAAACTTTCATAAAGGCAATGTTCCATCAACACTTGCAACACCAACCTCAAGTTATGTTCTTGCTCTTTCTCAGACTTAGAATAAATAAGTATGTCATCCAAGAACACAATGAAAAAATTATCCAGATAATTTCATAATTACATAAAGACACCTGGTGCATTAGTTAGTCTAAAAGGCATCACTAAAAATTCATAATTTCCATACCTGGTTCTAAATGTTGTCTTACTGATGTCTTCCTCATTGATTCTTAACTGGTGGTATCCAGATCTCAAGTCTATATTTGAAAATATATTTGCTTCTCTTAGTTGATCAAATAGCTCATCAATTTCGTGTAGAAGGTATTTGTTCTTTACCGTGGCTTTATCCAACTCTCTAAAGTCAATGCACAACCTCAATGTTCCATCCTTCTTTTTGACAAAGAGTATCGGTGCTCCCAAAGGTGAAACACTTGGGCGTATGTACCCTTTCTTAAAAATTTCTTCCAACTTCATTTGTAATTATTTTAATTCTAGTGTACTAATTCTGTAAGGAGTTTTTGACATTGGGGAAGCTCCTTGTACTAAATCAATAGAGAAATCTATTTCCCTCTTTGGTGAAAATCTTAGTATTTTTTAGAATACATCTTCAAACTCTTGCAATACTGAAAAGTCTTCAAGGCTTGGCCCTTTTTTCTTTTCTGGCTCCTCCACATGACCTACATATAATTGACATCCTTCCCTAAAAAATATCTTCAAATGTAAGGCTTAAATATCCCTTATAGAAATGGGACTTGTAATTCCTTTCACAATGYTCTATTTTCCTTGTTCGTCAAGACATGTAAATGTCTTGTTATGACAATCTAGGAAAACATGGTGTTGGTCCAACCAATCCATTCCAATCAAGATAAAATAMGATCCTAACTATGTGATATTTAGGTCATCATTAATATTCACTCCATTAAGACTTATTGGACAACCTCTAACCATCTTATTCATCCTTTTTTTGGTTCCAGTGGCTAGTTGAACCAAACTTGACTTTTCAAKCTTACTTTTCTCCAAATGTAATTTGTCCCTATTTTATGATCAATGTGACAATGGTTTGCTCCTGAATCAATTAAAATAGAAACATGTTGATTAATGGTCTTACCTTCCACTTTGATCATATTGGATTGGTACTCTCCTTGTCGATCTTCTAAGGCTGCATATATTCTACCCATGTCTTCTACTTTTGTAGCCTCTTGGATGTTGTGCATGGTCTTGATTTTTCTTCTCTCTAAGGAAAATCCTTGTACATGTGATCTTGTTTACATCTCCAACATTTGATTGGTGTCTTCCCCTTTTTCCCAAGGAGTCTTCTCTCTTGGATTTATCCCTAGAATACTTATCTTGCTAATTTTTATTAGGGTTGTTTCTGTTGAAAGGAAGTTTGAATCCCTTCTTCCTTCGATCAAATTTCTCTTTCTTCTTATCCCTCCAAGATTTCTACAAAGATTCTCTTCCCTTTCATTTCTAATACAGGTACTTAACTTTCCTAATGGTCTTTTTCAAATTCTTAGGATCATCGTATTGAATCTTCTCTTTATAGAAATATGGAAATCCACTCAAAAACCTCGGAATCTTCACCTTCTCATCCTTGATAAACCCCACATACTTAAGCAACCCCAATAACTTATTCTCATATTCTATCATGGTCATGCTTCCCAACCTGAGTTCAAATAAATCTTTCATATTCTTGTCATAGAATTTCTTGAAAGATACTCCTTCTGAGAATATCACTTGATTTTCTTCCAAGTGATCTTTCTCTCATTAATGTGCTCAAATTGCTTCAACTGATCTCACCACATAACATATTTTCCATGCAAATGGTATGTGGCAATTCTAGCTTCTAGGTTAGATGAGTATTTTTGAAACTGAAAGTACTTCCTAATTCCCAACAAATAGGTTTCAACATCATCTTCCCATTATCTTTCACTATCAAAAGATGGTTGCTTAAGCTTCCCCATCTCTCATTGTAAACATACAAATTCTTCTCTTATTCTTTGGTGTCTAATAGGAGACATGTATGGACTTCTTATGGAGTATTTAGACGCATTCAATTTCCTTTCTAAGTAAATAGTTGAGTGATGTCTATGGGTTCTACTGGTACTTATTGAATGACCATTTATTTTGTAGTTATCTCTTCTTTCATGGTGTTTTCCCTCTTCCTCGTGCCTTGAGTTTGATCCATTATTTGCTTGCTTATGCAAATAAGTTAGGATTTGCATCATCTGAGAATTTATTTAGTTTTTTTCTCTCATCAACCTCTAATTTTCTTCTTTATAACTCTTCACTTATATTTTCAAGCTTCTCACAGTCTCTATTAATGTTTCTTGTTCCCCTCTGCTCATGTGCCCATTTGATTTTGTCTCTGCATTACCAACACCGATATTTTGACCTTTGGATTCTTTATCATGATTGAAGGCTCCCTCTCCTTCCTCCATGTCCCAAATATGCATTCTTATCTTGAACTAATATGTTTATATCCCCTAATTCTACAAAATGTGTAAGAAACCATTTTGTTAGAATTATGCATATTATAGAAAAATTTTCAAATCATGCTACAGGTCCTTTTATGTTGAATTCATAGAGAATTATAACACAATTCTCCAAATTATAATAATTGTAGGTTATTTCCCTATGAATCATATTTCCAAAAACTATACTCATGCCTCGATACAATCATTGAGTTGAAATTTATGGATTCCTGAATAAACCACTTTCACCCCATTTGTGCATTTTCTCCACTGGTGTAATTTTATTGAAATGCTAACTTCTGTCAACTGTAGACCAAAATATGTCAATAAATAGATAAAATTTTGTATGATACATAGATAAAAATAATGACAATAAATTCAGAAAAACTCACATATTTTCAAGTTGATGCTCCACTCTAAAACTGCAACAATATGGAAATGACAACTTTGTCCTTTTTAACCCCTCTTTACAAACTTGGAATTTTTAGCAAAATTGACTATTTCTCAATCTATGCACTTCTAGAAAACTTTCAATAAACCAAATTTGTTTGTGTTAATGAGTATATAAAATGTTGAATAGATAAAATTTTCTATTTTTGTGATCTGGGGTCACTTTTCCTCTTATGAAAATATCAAAAATCCCCAAAAAGTAGTTTGGAATAATGGATTTTGGCCATTTCGGCATCTCCATTACAATCCCCATATAATTTATTCAGTTCCTTCATGGGTTATTTCCATGTATATTTTCTAGACTCTCTCCAAGAGTTTCATCCTAATATAGATTTTCTCCAATGATCTGGACCCAGATCTTTAAAAACCATTACTTTACAATTTTTAACAAATACAAGTAGAAATGGAAAATGACCCTCTCTGGTACTGTTGTATATTTCCTCTCTGTGGACAAGACCCGTAAGTTTCATATCAATCTGACTTAATATGCTTCAGTTATGGCCAAAATAATAAAATGGATCTAAACAGTCTTGCTTATGTGGCAATATGCACCATTGATCTCAATTCAAAAGAGATATGGATTGTTGATCCACTCTAACTACCTTAATTTCCAACCCAATCATCGGTCTTCGGTGCCTTTCCTTGAAAATCATCCACAACACCTCTCTAAACCAACTAACCCAACCGTCGACAATTCCCATTGGTAGATGAAACACTCTCAATTCGACCAACCCGACCATCGGTCATTCTTGTTGACTAGTGAAAATCATTTTTCCAATTTAACTGACTTGACCATTGATCATCAGCCATTTCCTTGTTGATGTGGCATGTCACATGGATTTTGATGTGGCATGAAACGTAGACTCTAACATGAAATTTTGGCTGACATGGCATGACACATGGATGTTGACGTGGCATGATACATGGATGTTGACGTGGAATGACATGTCATCACCCTCTTTCCTTTATCATCCATCGATCGTTTCTCTTGGATGATATGACACTTCTCCAACCCCATCAACGCCTGACTATCAACCCATTGGACATCGATGCTTTCTCTCACTTGATCAAAACATTTTTCTAAATTGGTCGACCCGATTGTCGGCCCGTCGGCCATTTCCCTTGGACGACTAAGAATACTTCGTCGAATACAGGCAACTCGAATTTTTTCCCATCAACCCATCAACCATTTCCCTTAGATGACTAAAAATACTTCACTCAATATGGCTGACCTGACCATCAGTCCATCGACTCATCGGCCAATTCCCCTAGATGACTAAAAATACTTCTTTGAATCTAGCTGACCCGACCATCAATCGTCGGTGAATTCTCTTGGCTAACTCCAACACTTAGAAATATTTTCAACCAATTCTCAATGAATTTGGATCATCGATATTTGAGTCAATACAATCTTGACCATCGATTGAATCCAACCTCCCAAAGGACAAAATGAATCCATACCATTGATCTGTCTCTTGTTTCCAACCGTTGAAATTAAATTTTGGCCGTCAATCTCACAACTTTACCAAAATTTGAAAACATTATAATTAAAAAAAATAAAAAAATCAAGGATGAAGTTGGGCCATTGATCTAGAGATCGAACATGATCTCAACCGTCGATTCATCACACTCTTCCCAATGTTACAACGGCCACTAAAAATCAAATTTTCAAACTTGTAGGTTGATTCTAACTATGGAACTCTACAGATTGACTCCATTAAAATTCTTTGATAGTATTGAATCATTTAAAATTGGATATGCTCACGAATTTGGGGATTTTCTCTCAAAATTTTCACCATTTTCCACAAATTCACACAGATTGAAATATGAAACAACAAACTTTCCCAATTCACTCTCGTTTTGGCCCATACCAGTCCAGTGTTTGAACAATAAGCTATGATACCTCTCTATAACGTACCCAACCACCAAGGTCAATCCACACTACTTCAAAACACACTTCTTGAACTAATTTTGAATTTTGATAATGCTTAATTAATAAGAAGCATGAAAGACTTACATGAAATAATCAAGATTCATGTTACAACATGAAAGAAATGAACGCTATGCCATGCACAACAATAACCAACAAGCATGCATATTATACAAACGAATATCATAGATAATAATTAATACATAGAAAAAATAAATATACAATCAAAGGAAAACCACGACAAAGAGAATTTATCTCAAACAAAATCAACCACCAATTGGTTGTATACCAAGGACATTCCACCCAACATAGACATTGTTGTTCCTAATATCAACAACAGGTCACCCTCAATCCAAGGCCATGAATCCACAAGGATGGGTTCCATAGTGAACTCAACTTCCCACACCAGTCAGCACTCAAGCTCTGATAGGTTTCTCAACACACAAAAATCCAAAGTACATCATCTCTCTTCTCTCCAACCTGCACCACCCAAAGACAATGAACCCCATTCATTTCCACACAATCCCTAAGGATATATACTTCTTTCCATGGTTCCAATTCCTCTCATCAAGAATCTCCATGCCTAGACTCTCAAGATTCACACTTGTGGACAAAATTCAGAACATGCCAATGCATCTCAAGCATACATGCATCAATTCATGGCTGGAATACTCTAATAATTACTACAACCAACAAACAATGGATCCTTTCCTAGAAGTTCATTTTTCCTTTTCCAAAGCCAAGATCAAGAATGAATGAGGAATAATGAATGAGGAAAGTGAATGGAGAAGAACCCCCAAACAACCCACAAGAGGTGTTTATATAATTACATGAAATCAAGAACCACATGGCCTTCCCCCCAAGAAGCTCATCTAACCACTTTTTTTTTTTAATTATAACCAATATGAGTAAATAAAATATAATAAAAATACTTAGCCCCTTTATCCCCCTCTCTCAAGGAATCATAGCCCCCTATAACTCTATTCTCGCTAGTCTTGCAACCAATGATGTATTTTATTATTTTCAATGTTCAAATTATTAGATTTCCTAGGCACTCTGACCTCTTTTAATTGTCTAGGCACTTTGGCCTTTCATCATATAAACAAAATACATTATTAATATGGGGACTCGAAACTGGGGTATTACACATTTCCTTTGTTGGAATATTTGTTTCCTAGATTTTCTTTATTGTGCTCCCCTGATCCTGGTTGTGTATCAACATCATGTTTTTTCCCATTTCCATCATTCCCATGATCCTATGCATTGATTTTCTCTGTGTTTTTATTCCATTATAGAGGATCTAAATGAACTTTGTGGGGATTTCCTAAGGGGATATTTTATGGAGGGATGCTTGATTTTTAGGGTGATCCTTTGCCATCATTCTTACCTTCTTTTTTTGTTCTTCCATCTGGATAGTCTACTAGCCTCTTTTCCTTTCCTCCTCATTGAATTATGTTGAGGAATATGTGTTGTTCAGTGGTACTGTAATTGGATACACATCGATTGACTTGTGTGCAGGAAAGGTGTTGGATGACCCATAGATATTTATTCCTATTCCTCCTTATTCATGTTTAGATGTACCTACTATGACATGTGAGTGGGTATGGATCAAATGGATTTGTTTTCTTTGACCAACTTCTGGTTGGGTCAAGTAGGAAATAAACTCTTCGACTGTAACATTATTTTTGGCAGTTCCATTATGTATTGTATGGTCATTATCCTTTGACCCTGAGTGCGATGCACTTCCTTGATTGATATTTTTGGGTGGGGAGTTTGAAATTGTTTCATATGATGACACTTGTCATCATCCTTGCCTGGATTTATTTTTCTGTTTCGTTGTCTTTCTTGTCGTTCTTTTTTCTTCAATGATTGGAGTAGGCTTATGTGGTGGTGATTATCTTGTAAGGTTGACTATACCTATTCTCATACACTACATATTTGGTATGGTATTTTGACTGTGGTCAGGTCGAGTGATTTTCGACTGACGTGATGGAATTGGGGTCGATCATTCTATGTTTTGTTCTTTCTCCTCTTCCAGTATCTACTTCTTTTGTCCTCTTGTTTAGACATTATTGTCTAAACATTATTTGGTTTTATTTTCTTCAGTGTGCATCATATTAATATTTTCCATGGCTTCCTTGAATTGTGGCCCTATGCTTGACTTCAAATTATTCTGGGTAACTTCTTGGTATTTTTCTTTTTGGCGGGCTCTTTCATTTAACTTGTTAGTCAAGACAAAAAAAATTCTTGCATCAGGGGGTCACTATATGATTTGAATGTTTCTTTCCAAATGATATCTACATCTTATAGAACTAATTCAGAGTCGATTTCCTACTTACCCTTAGATGTTTTTTCCTACTTACTTTTCATAGTCGATGTTTTCTTTATTGGTTTTCCTCCTTCCTTGTCGAGATTTGATACAAATTGGACTATGTACAAGGTTGATTCTCTTTCTTAGTATTTCTCTGCATCATTCATATGTGTTAAAATGTTTTAATTATCACTCAATACCTCTGGTGGAATCGAGGTTTCAAACCCCATCTGTTGTTTGAGATCCTAGAAGATTTGATATTTTGTTGGTTGGTATTC